>JACGCK010000240.1:0-61672 GCA_014925825.1 Pholiota molesta
GCCACACACTAGCAGCATTGTTGATGCGCGCAACAACGGCCACCTATGGAATGATGTTTCTCCATGACCTCAATCTCACCGAGGATGCATCAGAAACACTCCCTGGTATCCAACAGGTCGATGACCGCTATATACGCGAGGCATTGGAACTCGTCCCAAGGAGAAGGCCCAAACAATTCGTCGAACGTCCCCGCATCACAGTCGAATACCCACTCGGAGAGTCCCCCACTTGGATCCAAGTCAAGGACACCTTGAAGAAACAACCCCTTCGCATTATCCGTCCCTGGGTCAGACCCATGGCGATTATCCACATTCCCACCGCCGCCGGTATCCTCTTCGTCCACTTCACCCGTTCCATTTGGATCTCCATTAAATCAGACTGGACAGAAGGCCTCGAGAACGACCTGCGATCCGTGGAGAACTTGGATAGCGCGATGATGTTCTGGAGTGCCGAAAACGTCGTCGACACTCTCAAATCAGTCTCCTTCAGCATTAATCGGTGCGGAATCAAAGGGGCCGTCAGAGGTAGCCAAGATGCAAAATCATTCAGAGAACGTACCTGGATTTACTTCCCAGACAACAACGGCGTCCTTCCACCAAGAGGTTCCAAGTGGGTTCCTTTTTTTGCGGATAGGGTGGGCTACATCAAAAGATTCCACGACATGCTCGCAACAATGGCACAAGAGGAAGAGAGGATAAATCTCAAGAATGGCTTGGAGGATATTTTTGGAGAGCTACAGTGTCTTCCAGACTCTGAAGCATTCACGAAAAACAAGGAGGGAAAGACTTGGTGTCGCGCTTCGGAGAAGACACCATCTCGATTCTTATCAACGTCCGACACATGCGCTTCAGGCAAATCGGGAGGACGGCGGAGACCAGAGATGGGCCAAGAAGAGCCCACGTCACCAGAGCCATCAAGGACGTCCTGTCCGAGTTGTTCAAGCTTTATGGACTAGCGGAAGAGGCCAAGCAGCTTCAACAGAAAAGGTGGAGGGCGAAAAGGAAAGAGGAAATCAAGAAGAAAACCACCAGGGCGAAGAACAAGAGAAAACCACCCAAGAGAAAGCGGGTCGAAGTGTCGGAGGAAGAGGAGGAGGAGGAGGAGGAGGAGGAAAGTGATGGAAGTGGGGGTAGTGGTAGTGATTAAGTAGTAATTTTACTTGTTTTCAATTTTCGCCGCACATGGCGACTTGCCGACCTTTTCCCGCCGCGCGTCGCCAAATATAGACCGAGAGTGCATGGCGAATCGTGATCGGCCCGCCTTGCCAAATATAGACTTGGCGCACATGGCGAAAAGCATAGCTTAGCACTTTCCGCTGCCGGTGATCGGGCCGCCAGACAGTGCACTGCACATACAAGTACCTCATCGCAAATACACCTTGCCGCGTTTACTGTGATAAGTCTGCACACAACATTTCCAAAAATTGTCTTACCACTCTGGTCACGTCAGCTGTCGGCGACATGTCGCCGCATTTTCGCCGCTTTCCCGGCGCGCCCGCTACCTTCTCCTTGTCGGGACTACATCCAGTGACCCAAATAAGAATGGAGTGAGTTCCCCTAATCTAGTTGATTATAATATAATCATTATTCAGCATACAAACCACTCGCCGACGTTCCCGACAACTCTCCCGCCAGGTCGTCTCCTCCCCCTGCCCTAGAATACTCAGGACACATCAGGGAGCTCCAAAACAGATACCAATAGGTTCCCCCAATATACCTGGTGATGGAAAACCAGTTTTGGAACCCCCAACATGCTTCCTGAATATCTTTAGACTAGATCAGTACACACCCTCCGCCCCCCCACCCAAAGATATTCAGGGTGGCCTCCTCACCCACAAAACCTACTTTTCCTTAGTCTACGAGGTCATACGAGTCTGTTGATACCAAATTTTACATTGACGGCCCATTCCTGAATATCTTGCATATACCCCTCCTCCTCCCCCACCCCCTGCCATATCTCGAGAACGGGACCGCCGATCTCGCTCATTTTTGGCATGGGACATCCTTATCACATCCCTAATCGATCCAAATGGTCAAAACTGAAAAATTTCTTCCGACCAAAACTACCTACTACTTTACAGCTACTACTAATGCAAAATCATTCAGAGAACGTACCTGGATTTACTTCCCAGACAACAACGGCGTCCTTCCACCAAGAGGTTCCAAGTGGGTTCCTTTTTTTGCGGATAGGGTGGGCTACATCAAAAGATTCCACGACATGCTCGCAACAATGGCACAAGAGGAAGAGAGGATAAATCTCAAGAATGGCTTGGAGGATATTTTTGGAGAGCTACAGTGTCTTCCAGACTCTGAAGCATTCACGAAAAACAAGGAGGGAAAGACTTGGTGTCGCGCTTCCGGAGAAGACGCCATCTCGATTCTTATCAACGTCCGACACATGCGCTTCAGGCAAATCGGGAGGACGGCGGAGACCAGAGATGGGCCAAGAAGAGCCCACGTCACCAGAGCCATCAAGGACGTCCTGTCCGAGTTGTTCAAGCTTTATGGACTAGCGGAAGAGGCCAAGCAGCTTCAACAGAAAAGGTGGAGGGCGAAAAGGAAAGAGGAAATCAAGAAGAAAACCACCAGGGCGAAGAACAAGAGAAAACCACCCAAGAGAAAGCGGGTCGAAGTGTCGGAGGAAGAGGAGGAGGAGGAGGAGGAGGAGGAGGAAAGTGATGGAAGTGGGGGTAGTGGTAGTGATTAAGTAGTAATTTTACTTGTTTTCAATTTTCGCCGCACATGGCGACTTGCCGACCTTTTCCCGCCGCGCGTCGCCAAATATAGACCGAGAGTGCATGGCGAATCGTGATCGGCCCGCCTTGCCAAATATAGACTTGGCGCACATGGCGAAAAGCATAGCTTAGCACTTTCCGCTGCCGGTGATCGGGCCGCCAGACAGTGCACTGCACATACAAGTACCTCATCGCAAATACACCTTGCCGCGTTTACTGTGATAAGTCTGCACACAACATTTCCAAAAATTGTCTTACCACTCTGGTCACGTCAGCTGTCGGCGACATGTCGCCGCATTTTCGCCGCTTTCCCGGCGCGCCCGCTACCTTCTCCTTGTCGGGACTACATCCAGTGACCCAAATAAGAATGGAGTGAGTTCCCCTAATCTAGTTGATTATAATATAATCATTATTCAGCATACAAACCACTCGCCGACGTTCCCGACAACTCTCCCGCCAGGTCGTCTCCTCCCCCTGCCCTAGAATACTCAGGACACATCAGGGAGCTCCAAAACAGATACCAATAGGTTCCCCCAATATACCTGGTGATGGAAAACCAGTTTTGGAACCCCCAACATGCTTCCTGAATATCTTTAGACTAGATCAGTACACACCCTCCGCCCCCCACCCAAAGATATTCAGGGTGGCCTCCTCACCCACAAAACCTACTTTTCCTTAGTCTACGAGGTCATACGAGTCTGTTGATACCAAATTTTACATTGACGGCCCATTCCTGAATATCTTGCATATACCCCTCCTCCTCCCCCACCCCCTGCCATATCTCGAGAACGGGACCGCCGATCTCGCTCATTTTTGGCATGGGACATCCTTATCACATCCCTAATCGATCCAAATGGTCAAAACTGAAAAATTTCTTCCGACCAAAACTACCTACTACTTTACAGCTACTACTAATCTGAGGTGGTCCAATCCCATATCATCACACACCTCCGCCGTAAGGGGTCAAAGAAAGTGAACGCCAAGATGTTACGTGCGACGTACAGAGACGATTCCTCTGGGTGGTTACCAACAGGTGGATTGGGCTGTATAGTCACCGTCAAGCCGCTATGGTGCGCTAATGGGTGGGAAATGTCGGTAGACATTGTGCGAATATGGATGCAAATGTTACGAGCGTCAGTCTGCGAGGGTCGGCTGCGAAGATACTGAGACGTGGATGCAAAGCTGATGAATCGATGATCGAAGTACTTACGTCTGATCATTGTATAGTAACGCTATCATGTCTTGCGTAGGGTCCATCGTTAAAGCTAAAACTAACGTCCGTCCGGCATTTTGAAATGTACATTTCCCGATGTTGATGGAAGTAGGTAGTGATATGATTTCAGCGACGTGCTCACTGTTCGTATATGCGAATGCGGCTCCGACAAGTTTGATCCCATGACTGCCATACGGCAACTGCAGAGTAACAGGCTCGCCCAATTCAAGTGAGAGCCATGCCTGGCGATGTCGCAGAAGACGTTCGAGGAGATCAGCATGGGGAGTGGACAGTCGAGTGTTTTTCAGGCCGTTCAAGTGAAGTTGAATAGTATAAGCTAACAATGAAGAGTTCTTGATGGTTTCGCAGATGGATTTGCATGTCTAGAATCTCGCACATTCAATAACTGCTTTCGAGATCAGACTCAAGATAAGAAAAAGATAAGACCATACCATTGAACAGCGAGCTAGAGCGATAACATCAAGGAAGGAGAGGATCTTGATTCTCAGCTCCTCTGGAACACCGGGGAGACTATTCGTCATTTGAAGCTGGGAGGAGTAGCCAGAGCCTAGCAAGCTCAAATTGAGCAAAATTCAGATGGTATCATTGTCATCGATTTCGTATCAAATGAGCAAATGTACATTTTATTGTTACGTAATGAAGCTATTGCACAGTCAACGAGAAGTAGAGACATGTATCGAAGTTCGTTCCTCTGCATGTACATGCACGTAGTCCGCACTCCAGCCTATCAGATGCCTGCTCTCTCCACCTCCCGCGGCGCGCGTTGATATACGCGCATCTGGACTCAAAGTGAGATCGTTCAACTATGCGTTGGTCAACGAAGTTTGAGGCGCAGGACAATGTAGCCGTTATGATTGATCGGTGGGTGGTGCGGTAGTGAGGGTGTGCGATACAGAACAGAGGCGCACAGCGGGGGTCGAATGCGCCCTTGCGCCAGGACCACGCTAGCCGCTCCTGGGACGCGATGCATCGCTATCGAGCCTGTGAGCGCGCGTTGTAGCCAACTTCCCATTCCCAGCAGCTACCGTCGACCTCGAGATTGTCGAAAGTTCTGCAGAGCAAGAGAGGTCATCAGGGGTAGATAAGCTCTCCGCGGAGGCGATTGGCCCTTGATACACCTTTCTCCGAAACGGGTCGTCCAGTTATCCAGACAGCTAGGCAGCGACTGAAAGGACTTCGTGAGGAATGGGGTGTTGGCTGGAGCAACCTTCCACGACAAATCAAGCACGGGAGGAAGGGTATGGTTGCAATACTGATTCGGAATAGACGGTAGGAGGCGGAGGCGAGAGCTCGAAGGCACGACTTGAGCGTAAGCGGCAGTTGATAGCTAATCGTCGAGGGTCTTATCGGGGCATGGGAGAGTCGCGAGATGGCGATAATCAGATGGCTTCCAAACAGAGAAGATGAGCGATAAGCGCTAGCTGAGATAGTGGATGAGAGTACAACGTACCACATCTCGAAGGGAGACCGCCAGCAATTTCGGACGATTGAAATCCTGGGACTCATGATATATACGGCGTTGATAGATCGAGTAGTACTGTGGTGAAGGGTTAGCACATCCGCCGTCAGAGATACGATTGCGACGCGCACCTAGGTGCACCACCCTCCTCTCGCTGGCTCTGTTGGTCTTCATGGACGTGACGTGTGTTTGCAGGACCGACCTAAGGGACCTTTCGATATTAAACCTCGATCGCGGAGGCGCGTTGACGCAAAATGGGTTGTACATAGGCGGCGCGGCACCGTGGAGAAGATATCCGAGATTTTCGGCTGTACTGAACGGAGGAGGGCGATGGCGGTGGTGACGATTCGGAGCGCTTCAGCGGGCTCGAGGGGCGAAGACACATCACCTTCATGGGGCTTTGGGGGAAGCGAAAGTGCCAGACTGAGAGTTGGCAGGCGCAGCGGCCGGAGTTGGCGTCGATGAGCTCGGTGGGGTGGTTTGCAGAGGTGCCTGCACCTCGATGGCATCTGTGGCGGACGGTACGTGCTTTTGGAGGGCCATAACGCAGAGAGTTATATGTAGACGACGCGGATCGATGAATCGATGGCGATGGACTGGCCAGTCCATCAACGATGGACAATTCCCTGAGCGGGAGCTTTCCTTTGACAGTCGACGGTGGGGCTGCACTATGTGGGCTAGTGGACGTCGATGACGATGGAGTAGCGAACAGTGCGTTTTGGAAGGCAGTGACGCGGTTGCGCAGGTCAACGTGGGTGTGCTACGATTCGTTCAAAGTGTGTTGACATCCTCTGGACAAGAAAGCGTATCAGGGAAGAGACTGAACAAGTTACATCAGCATAGTGCGGCATATGGAAGAGGAACGAACGTACATTGTGTTGGGCGGTCGCGAGCAGTGGCAGCTTGTACACCTTCTCGCCTCGCCCGGCCGCCCCTCCCCTTCCAACTTCCCCGCCTCGCTTCCATGCCGTCCTGAGCATCTTCGCCCAACCCTCCTTTGCCGTTTCCTCTCCCTCGTCCACCTTTCTTCCGCCCCAAGTCCCTTCAACCCCTTCGCTCCGCTTAGTAGGTTTCTTCTCTCCAGCAATCATATAGGCACATACTGAGTCATTTGGTGGCGTGGTGGAGACCGTCGCGTCTGATAACGGTTCGGAGTATAGTCGCGGCGCTCTGGTGCAGACGTGTGGTGGGCGCCAGTGCGAGTGCGGGGAAGAGCAGGGGAAGAGGCCGAGCAAGCGTGATCAAGCTCTCAACACCCTGCCGAAATTGTTCCCACGAGCGTCGGGCCGCTATGTTGGCCACTCCCTCGTCTTCAGTGTTGGCATCGCCATGGGCGGATGTGGGAATCCATCACCACATAAGTGTGGATATCCACTGGCGTCGCCATGCCCCACATCCATGGGCATGGGAATGCCCACGCTGTCTGTGGTGGTGGACAGGGTCAGAATACCAAATAGGTATGCCATCAATGATCTCGACGTCAAGGCCAAAGCCGGGATCTTGGACTTAGAATAAGTGGGCAAAATTAGACGCTGTTGAGCGGCCGTTCTCGTGGCCCTCCAGCTGGTGTAACAATAGTGTTCGAAGTTAAAATATATCTATTTTCAAGTGTACATATAAGTTCCTACTGGTGCATACTCCTCGCAAGGATTAATTATCTATTTTCAAGTATACACATAACTTCCTACTGGTGCATACTCCTCGCAAGGATTAATCATCTATTTTCAAGTATACACATAACTTCCTACTGGTGCATACTCGTCGCAAGAATCAATCAAGTTGACAACTCGTATCCTCGTCGGAAGATAGATACACACAAGAAGTTCAGAAACTATCTTCGTCTTGACACTGCCATAAAAATAGTGTGATGTTTTTTATAATAAGATAATGGAAAGGCTATAAAACCTGCTTCGTCGTCGTCCATCCAAGTTCACCAATCCTTCCAAGTTCCAATATGCCTCCACAGATCTGGGGACACGAGTTTTTCTTCGAACATCCAAGTGCGAAGCTGTTACCCAAAGTCCGCGAGGCTTGGACATCCGACAAGCTTGACCGCAAGAAGGCGTTCTGCTTTCGTTGCTATGATGCATACTACCGCGAAGAAGTCCGCCGCGACCAGGAGGAAGTGCACAACCAAACCAGAGCAGCTGCCAGGGACAAGGAGACGATCGATGCGTTTTGTGCGTGTGCTTTTATATATTTTCTGTCTATTTATTGATTTTTGGATGTATAGTGTGGAGTGATCCTACGAAATGGACGACTTCGCGTCAGGAAACAATCCATCGGCACTTGAGGACTCAGTGCTTGTACCAACCCCAATCAGTCCGCGATCAAGCTACCCTCGAACTCATGGATCGCAATCAGATTCAGACGAGAAGCCCAGGTCGCCCAAGAACAGCACCAAGCCCGTTTATTCAAAACACCAACATATCCTACATTCCCCCTTTAATCTTTGCTTCAGCTTTGTCGTCTTCTCGTCCATCTCCCCTTGCTCTTCCAGTCGACACATTCTCTGTTCCGTTTCCAGCTTCATTCTCGCCCTCTTCTTCATTCAGCAATGTTCCCTCATCCAGTGGTCAGACACCGAGCCCACTACTCCTCGCAAACTGCAACTTTTCCCCTCATGCACCATCTCCATTGTCTATGTCTCCATCAACCTCTGCGATGATCATTGCTCAGCCCTCCGATTCGTGCAGCGGCAAGCGCGCTCGGCTTTCTAGTCTATCTCGCCAAGGGAGCTTCATGGTGAACATGACTTGGACCGCCGATCAGCAGGCACGCTTTGGAAAGGCTCTTGCTAGGATAACCGCGTCTTGCGGCTTTCCTTACCGATGGGTGGAGAATCCGGAGTGGGTCAAGTTTTTAAACGAGTTCCTACCCCTTGCTCGCCACCTCAGCCGACGTCAAATCTCGGACACCTTTATTCCCCTGGAAGTTGCGCAGTATCGCAATGATGCAAAGACACGCTGCGCAGGTACCCTTGCCACTATGCAATGCGATGGATGGTCAGGAATCAACTTCCATCACTTTCTGGCATTTATGATCACCACCAGCAAACGCGAGGTAAGTTTGATGCTATTACTTGGTTTAATTTGAACTTATACTAAGATATTTATTAAGGTCCACACCGTCAAGGTGTTTGATACGTCGTCGGAGCGGAAGACTGCAGAAGCACTTTTTGGTGAGATCCAGCAAGTCAGGGATCTCTTGCGGGATGAATGGAAAGTCACTGTCGTCGCAATGACATCTGACGCTGCTGGAGAGTCCAAAAAGGCACGGCGCCTTCTTGTCGAAGCAGACCCGTCTCTTATTGCCCCCGATTGTTGGGCCCATCAGGTGCGCACAAGTTTTTGCATTACTATAAACTTCATAAATCTCATTTGCTCCTATAGAATGCTCTTGTCGTTGGCGACTACATGAGAGTCAGCGGCACCCAGCTGCTCCCGTGTGCAGAGCAGGCGAATACGGTCATAACGTGGCTTCGAAGCAAGACACAGATTCTAGCTCTTATGCGGGGTATCCAGGAAGGAATTCGTGCCACTAACCCCGCTGCTCGTGTTCTCACTGTTATCCGCCCGGTGGTCACCCGCTGGACCGCCTTCTATCTCGCCTATACCCGTCTTCTTGAATTGTACTGGGTACTGGATATATTAGTGAGGACCAACCGGGAGCGTTTACTCACTGGCAATGCTGCCTCGCGTCGCAAAGGGTTGGAAACGATCGCAATTATTCAGAATGGTAGTTTCTGGACAGGACTCACTCGGTACCTCCAAAATCTCATTAGACAGAATATGTGAGATTAATATATTATGATTCCTAGTATAACAAAGCATCTTGAGCCACTAGCACGAACATCGTGTGTCCTGCAAGCAACACATGCTCGATTAGATCAAGTGCCGATCGTTTTTGGATCACTATTGTTGGAATACCAAAAAATGAAGGATGACCTCGACATTGGCTTTGGAAGTGAAACTCTTCTAGATACAATCGAGTCCAGCATCGAACGTCGATGGAAAAGCTGCGACCAGGACGTCTATATCGCAGCCATAATCTTAAATCCAGAACTCAAAACTCGTCCCTTCGCTCAAATTCCCCTTCTTGCACCAGTAAACATCTGGAAACTTGTCCAACGTCTATGGAAGAGATTCTACAAGGCTGATGCACCCAATTCGCTTTTTACTGAGCTTGCCGACTATCTGAATAACCGCGGTTTATATGATGGTTTGCCTACTTGGGTGGATAATATGTCAAAGGCAGCGAAGCTTAAGGTGCGCCATTTATTTCTATAATCAAGCTCATTGACTGATATATAATAATTTAATAGGGCGAATCTGCAGACCCGCTCTACATGTACGATGGAGTTAGGTACTCCGAAACACCTTCTTGTCTGACAACTCTCGCTATGCGCATCCTTTCTGTCTGCTGCAATTCCGCCTCTTGCGAGCGATTGTTCAGCATGTACGGCAATACTCTCACCAAACACCGAGCAAAACTACGTGCGCAGAAGATGACAGACCAAGCTGAGCTACGGCTCCATCTCCGTGATGAACATCTGAAGGAAGGGCTAGAGAAGAAACGAGCTGCACGAGATACGACATCTCATAAACCTACCCCGGGTCAGCCTGCATCGACACCATCTCATGCTATTCCTTCGATAAATCTCCCAGTCGGCGCACCTGCGACCATCTCTGAGTCAGACGACGACGAAGATCCATTATTGGCCGAGGTTGCTGAGGCCTCTAGGCAATCAGCAACGCATCGATTCACTTCCATCTTCGACGAGATGACCCGAGCATCCGCGGGTATGGAAGCCGAGGATACAATCGATAACACCTTCAGTTTGGTGAACACGTCGAACGTCGCATCGGTACATGTACCAATCAAGGTGCCCCTCAAAGACCTTTTCGATTTCTACAACGCGTATTGGACGGGCGTTGATGCCTCTATTTCTACCCTAGGCCTCAACGAGGTGTTAGAATTGTATCAACTTTTGGACCTTGATGCAGACGGAGATCCTGATACTTTTGACGAAGGTAATGATCTGACACACCCAGCTATGAATGTAACTTAGTATGTATTGCTATTCGAACGACTTTATTATGACTTTAACTCTACTTTGTGTCAACACTTAATAACGCGCTGTGGTAATTGAGTCGCGCGGCGCCTAGTAGGCAGAACACGGCGCACGCATCAGCACCGTGCCCATGGCGTTTCCATAAACGGCATTCCCATGTCCATGCGTGGGAGTGGATATCCACATTTCGTGGATATCCACACATCCACGTGGATATCCATTGGAGATGCCAACACTGCTCGTCTTTGACTTGAGCGCGCAGATGCCGTACTCATAGTTCTGTCTCGGCTGGTGATAACTGTTCGCAGTCCAATGTTAAGACCAAAAGGACATCGCGCGGACAAGGTGCCGATCTGGAGCAACCCTGCGTTGTGAGATACAACAAATACTTACAGGCGTCGAAGCGGCATGCTGCTGGGCGCCGAATTCAGCTTAGCGCCTTTGGTAAGGCTAAGTGCCCAAGACTATGTGTATGTACGAGTAAGTACACGTACATCGTCAACAAAACGTGCGAGCGTAAGTCGCATCAGTTTGGTGATCCCGTAGATATGCACTTCAAGTACGACCAGCTTCTTGAGGGATCAGCGCGGCGGCCGGCCCTACGGTGAGGCGGGCAGCAATCGGGTCGGAGGCAGGTCCTACAGTGCGAATGAGATGGGATGTCGAGTGCGGGGGCGGGGTGGCCGCTGTGGGTTGAGATTCGCATAGATGGTGATTTCGGCACCGTATGTGCGGAGTCTTATGGTCTGGGTTGCTCAACGCTTTGGTGTTCATTTGGGTCGGTATGTACTGTGCACGACAATTCCAAACGACCGTAAGATTTTCTTGGAAATCCGTAGACGGCTGGTCCTAGAGTTAGAGGGCCGAGCGTCGAGATCAATTCTATGACGGAACTCTATGACATTTTCCGAACATTCCTCTCGTTTCCCGCTTTACTTGCCCTCAGCTTCGGTTCGTTTTCACGCTGCCAGGCATCTTCATAAACCGTAGAGCCGCCCATTCTTTTAATGTTGCCTGACGAATCGATCCCCTTGTCCACATCATTCTGCATCGATGATGAGTCCATCCACTGTTATTCGCGCCATGCATACAACTATCCACTGCTCCGTCTGCAATATACGTCTCCATTTAAGTTGCAGCCGTGACGGCCTACCAATACTTACTCACTGCCTTCTTGTTGAATAGCAGCACCGTCGTGTCTGTGCGTAGTGGTAGACACGATGCTAATTTCCGTGCCTCAGGCTGTTAGCAATTGCTGAGGAAACGGTATCGGTTATCACTACATATCAGCGCGTTGACCGTTTCTCGCTTGTTTTCACAGAGGAGTGTTCTTCCGTGAGTGCCAAATCGAGAGCCAGATTCATATGTTTCCGCTCGTTGCCTCTTGGCGTATATGAGTTGAGTCTTTCGATGTGGATATGTAGCAGATCGCCATGTCCTCTCATGAGAAAGGATGTTCGTAGATCATGAGAAAGGATGTTCGTAGACAATGCAATACGTGCTGTTATGCTAGGACGTCAACGGTGCTGTGAGCCGTACCAAACCTTCGTACCGCCCTCTTGAGTCTCAAGTCGAAAGAATGTTCTGCCTGTATTATTATATTAAGTTGAGTCGGACTCGGTTTAGATGAAGTCAAGATGAAGCAGTGAATATATTGCAATATGATACGAATAGCAACAAATATGTACAAGAAAGTATTATTCTGTGGGATAACATACATGTAATCGGAAAGACGATAGGATAGAAAACAATTCGAAGGCAACACATGCGAGTGCTCTAAAGAATGGGACGTACGGTACAGCGCGACAAGATTACGGAACTATTAGAACGTGAAACGGAGTCAACAATAGACGGAAACAAAATAGAAAATCCAAGGAGAGTCCATGAAGCGATACTTATACTTTTAACGCGCTCTCCTTCTCCTTCATACCGAACGACTCATCGGGGCTGGTGCCGGGGCCGCTTCGCGGGCGGCGGAGGCAGCGCCGCCGCCGCGAACGTCTGCTCGCGCGCCCTCGCCGCCTGCTGCTCGCGCTGCATCTCCAGCGCCATCTGCCGGCGCCCGTACTCGCGCTGCGCCTCCATCGCCGCCATCTGCGCCTGCACCACCGCCTGCATCCGCGCGCGCTCCGCCTTCCGCTCGCGCTGCGCCTCCTTCCGCGCCGCGCGTTCGGCCGCCAGCTGCGCCTTCCGCTCGCGCTCCGCCAGGGCCAGCGCATGACGATGGCGCTGCAGCGCCTGGGCTTCCAGACGCGGAGCCGGCTGGGGTGGGGGCGGTTGCGGAGGGACGAGCCCGTGCATAGCTGGAGGAGGTTGGTAGAAAGGCATGGGCGGCGGTGCTGCATGCCAATGCACTTGGGCTGGCGCCGCCGGAGGCACTTGCGGGGGCTTAGGCGGCGGCGCGACGGGTATGTCGACCTTGATGGCGTTCTCATCGACATCGGGGTGGGCCTCGCGGTATGCTTTCATCGCTTCGTCCGCAGCGGCCTTGACATCAGCGGCATGCCGCGTCTCGACCTCGTCCCAGAGGAGACACTTCGCGTTGCTTCCCTGAGCAATCGGTGCGCGTTGATTGGGATTATTCTGTCACGAAAGAACGGAATTAGTCGGTATACATGCTGGGATGCGGACGGACGCACCTGATTGAAGTGCTCGTAGCCCGTGATAGCCTTGCGACATATGTAGCACGAGAGAGTGCGGCAGTTGGGGCAAGTCATCTTGTTGCACTATAAACGTCGTGAGCATAGATATGGAAGAGGAAGGAAGCGCGAGAAACACATACCCCAAGTTCCTTGATGAACGCCTTCTTGCATTTCGGGCAGTTTCGCATGAGTGCGCGAGCTGTTGACTTTCAGCATGGAACATAAATCAAGAAAGCAAAAACATACTCATCGCCTCCTCGATCGCATGGCGGCCATCAAGATGTTTGTCCGCCTCCATCTCTGTCATACACAACGAAACAGTTAGCCCACTATCGCGAAAGAGCAGGACGAAAACACCAACGCACCTTCGCACGTCTTCGGTAGATGATCCTAAATAACGAAAACTCATCAGCCCCGTCCAACATCAAAACAAAAAACAAAAAACCCACCCTCTTCTTACACCCGCGACAGCTCACCGCGCCACATCGCCCCACATTCCCACACCGGAACAGCCGCTCCTCGCCGCCCACCTCCATCACACACTGCCACTCGCAAAACGGACACGCCTCGAGGCCTTCGAGCCCCGCCTCCTCGACCGCCTTCGCCGCCGCGACGCGCTCGTACAGCTCCATCAGGGACGTCGGCAGCGCGCGCGCGAGCTCCGAGACAGGGAACGGCAGCGCGCACCCGGAGGAGTGCATGCAGACGAGCGCCGCGGAGGACGCCGCGAGCTCCGTCGAGGCGTACGTCTTGACGCAGTTGACGCAGAAGAGGTGCGCTTCGGGGCATTGTACCATTTGCGTCTGTGAAATCGAGACGGCGAATCAGTGAATACGCAAATCGAAATACAAATCGACGGCGCGAAAGAAAAAAAACAGTTCACGTACAAAAGGATAATCCGCGAAACAACACTGGCATTCAATCCCACCCTCCTCATCCTCCGCGGCCGCGTCCTCCTCAGGAGCCTCCTCCACCGCGCGTGCCTTGCCCTTGCCCTTATCCACACCATGACCACCCATCCCCGGCCCCACATCACCCGCATCTATCCGCTCCTCCACCCACCGGACTTCCTCCTCGAGCACAGCATCGCGCCGCCCAGCGATCAGCCCCTCCTTCCGCCGCGCGTCGAACTTGGTCTTGTTCGCGGCGTACCCCGGGTCCCACGGCGCGCGGGCGCACAAGCGCGCTTGTAGGCGGTGCAGGTACATGAACGTCGGCGCGTAGTGGTTGCGGTGCTCTGCGAGGACGCGGCGGAGGTGGAGCTTCGGGGTGTACGGAAAGGCGCATTGGAGATGGATCTGGATGATGAGGTGCGTCAGCCAGTAACTTGGGGCCAAAGGAAATAATGGGAATATATATAAGCAGAAAAAAGGAAAGGCAAACATACCAAAGCAACCTCCGTATAATACACCCCGCCCACAAACGGCCGCTCCACACTCTCATAATCCACCCGCACGCGCTTCGCCTCCCCGCGCCCCTCCTCCGCCGCCTCCTCCATCGCGCGCCCTTTCCCCTTCCCGTTTCCACCCCCATTCCCACCGCCCGCATGTCCACCACCCGCACCCGCACCCGCACCCACCCCGCCTGCACCACCGCCGAACTGCACGACAGCCTCCTTCGGCCACGCGCCCCCCTCCACAAGCGCCCCGAGCACCGCGCCCCCCGTCTCCGCCCCGTGCTCGTCGACCAGCGCACGCACGTACCGCGCGAGGTACGCGCGCTCCACGTCCGGCAGGACCTCGAGGACCTGCGCGATCGCGGTGTTGACGAGGGCGTCCGGGTCTGCGGGGTCGGGGTCGGCGGCGGCGGCGGGGGCAGGAGCTGGTGGTTGGGCTGGCTGAGCTGGTTGTTCGTGTTGAGCGGCGGCAGGAACGGCGCCATTGACGTGTGCAGGATCCGGTACAGGCGCAGGCTGAGGTAGCACCACGGCTGCTGGACGGTCGGCTGCACCAGGCGGAACGACAGCATTCGCAGGCGCATCCCCCACACCCACACCCACCCCCACCGCCCGCGGCCACCCGCCCCCCTCCACCAACCACCCCAGCACCCGCTCCCCCGTCTCCCTACCCAGCCTCCCGACGTTCGCGCGCACCAAGCGCGCCAGATACGCGCGGTCGATCTCTGGGAGGACCTGGAGGACCTGCGCGATCGCGGTGTTGACGATGAGGGCGTCGGGGTCGGCCGCGGCGGCGCCGGGCTCAGGGGCAGGGGCAGGAGCTGGGTCTGGTTGGGCTGGTTGGGCTGGTTGTTGATCTTGATGTTGAGGAGGAACGGCGGCGGCGGCGGCAGGGATGGCGGCGTCGATGTGTGGGGGATCCGGTACAGGCGCAGGCTGAGGTTCCACGGCTGCTGGACGTTCATCTGCAACAGCCGGCACAGCAGCAACAGCCACGTTAGGCGCAAGCCCACCCTCCACCGCCCTCTCCTCCCCTCCCACACCACCCCCCACAACCCTTCTCGGCCACGCCCCACTCTCCACCAACATCCCCAGCACCCTCTCCCCCGTATCCGCGCCGAGCGCCGGCACGTGCGCGCGCACCACACGCTCCAGATAAACACGCTCGATCTCCGGGAGGACGTCAAGAATTTGAGTGATCGCGCGCTGGACGAGGGCTTCGAATATCGCAGGCGCCGGTTGCGCTGGGGGGACAGGGGCGGCGGGCGCAGGTGCGGGTTCAGGCTCAGGCGCAGGTGCAAGTTCAGGTGCGGGCGCGGGTGCGGGTGCAGGTGGAAGTTCAGGTGCGGCGACGCGAATGGGATCCGGATCCGGGACGGGAGCTGGAGGAGGCGCGAGCGCGGGTTCGAGGACGGGCGCGGGAGGGGCCACGGGCAGAACAGCTACAGGCGGCGGAACGGGCGGCGCCGCAGCAACACGCGCCGCCGGTTGCACAAGTGGGGCAGGTGCAGCGGGAGCTGTAGGTACAACCGCTGCAGCAGGAGCAGCCGCAGGCGGCGGAATGGGTGGCGCGGCAACAACAGGTGCCGCCGGTTGCACAGGAGGAGCAGGCGCGGCAGGCGCAGCGGGAGCAGTAGCAGGGACAACGGCTGCAGCAGGAGCAGCAGCAGACCGCGGAATGGGTGGCGCGGCAACAGCAGGGGCTACCGGTTGCAGAGGAGGAGCAGGCGCGGTAGGCGCAACGGGAGGAGGAGGTACAATGGCTGCAGGAGGAGGCGCGGCAGCAACCGTAGCGACAGACGGCGGCACGGGAGCTTTAGCCGCCGCCTGCTCTTCTGCCTCGCGCCGGACGCGCTCAGCATGCCCGTCGAGCTCCGCAAGCAAGCGGGGTGTATGCGCCGTGCGCGCACGGAAAGACGACGACAGAGGGCGCGACGGACTCGCGGTGGCCGTGGCTGGGGTGTGGGGGACAGGGACAGGAGGAGGAGCAGGGGGGCGAACACGCGACGGGCCAGCGACGGGCTGACTCGGCTTGCGGGGCGTCTTCTGGCTGGCGGACAGGAAGGCCTCGTCGAAGGGAAACGGTTTCGCAGCGAACTCCGGGTCGTAATCCACCACCTCCACCTCGCTCCCTGCATCCTCCGTGTCCGAATGGCGCGTCCCAGAGCCTGACGCGACGGCGTTGACGTTGCCCTGCGAGGGCTTCGGGGCGAGTCTCATCGGCACATCCGCGTCATCGTCCTCCTCGTCCGAGTCCGTGAGCTCGATCACTGGACCCAGGATCCGCCCCTTCTTTCGACTAGATGCAGCCGCGGGTGGCGCCTTGCGCTTTGGGGACGTGTTCGACGCGCGTGGCGGAGTCGGAGGGCCCTGCGAGCGGGTGCGGCGGTGGTTCTTGGGAGCGTGGAGAGGCACCGGCTCTGGCGAAGAGTCGATCTCGAGGATGCTTGATGTCTGGGAGATGGGCATGGCGAGTGGCTTCGATGCTCAGTGGTAAGTACGCGAGCAGAAGAACCTAGAACGAAAGGAACGTACCTCGCACCCAGTAAGCGCCCTTATTATCGTGTTTGTAGCGAATCCGACCGTCGACGCCGCGAGAGAAAGACTGAGTAAAAAGGACGAGCAACAAAGACACAAGTGAAAGTGACCTTTGTTTGGCTCGACTAAACAAAGCGCGCTCACGCGCTCACGGCCCGGTGGGTCATGGTTACGCGACGTCCCCATGGCCGAACCAAGGCTGAACATAAGGACTTCAAGTTCAACAACAACAACAACAACAACAACAACAACAACAACAACAACAACAACAACAACAACCACCACCACGCACAGACCCAAAAGCCACAGTTCGAGGTCTCCTCGAACGAAATTGACACCATTCACTTAATAAATCAACACAATACAATCCTCCATTAAATCTCAACACGCACATAAATTTTTACAGAAAGAATCGTCGAAATCACGTCACAGCAGCCATAACGGCTAAATCAACCAACTTTCTCGCACGATGAGTGCTTCTGACAACCCTGCGACTGCGAAAGCACAAGTAACCCACAGACTCCCACCCGTAGCCGTACTCTGGCCACCCTTCCTCCCTTCTCTCCTCGAACGCCACTGCGCAAACGTGCCTTCCTTCCCACGAAGCAGGCGAAAATGAAAACACCCCATCAAAGATGTCACTCTCACTTCGGGGCAAGCCTTATCGTGCGAGGGTAGGCGCCAACAAGAAGAACTCTGACCCAGTCCAGTTAATGAACGAGGCGATTAGCAAAATTCAACAAAGAGACCAGACCCTTCCCCCATTGTCGTCAAACCCTTCAACCCTTCGCGTAATGACTGGACAACGACCTGCTACATACACATGGATCCTAGTGTCGCGCCAGGACTGCCGAGTCCGAACCACGGACTGATCTCCTACAGTTTGGATGAACGAGCTCGCAAATTACGATCCGAAATGGCATGTCGCATGGACTCCCGCGAAGGCCGGTCAAGACAAACGGATGTGGGTACGGTTCCCTGAACTCAATGACACCTGCAACCAAGAGGCGCTAAAGAGAAAGTCCTTCAATGGGCAAGAGTACCAGTTATACGGTGTGTAGCTCTTACTTTAACAAAGGCGGTGTTACTCTCACCCTTGCCAACCCCATGATGTCGACGCGATCATTCAACGAGGCCAAGTCACTATCAAGGGAATCAATGAGGCCACCCGTATATCCAGTGGACGTCAGATTGAAATCCAGAATCCTTTCGAACTAATCGTTATAGGGCATTTTCGGAATACGAGGGCTTGGATGGCCTCATTGAACAATGGTTGGATGAAGAACTCCAGGAGATGGAGAATCAACTCTCTCAGGCTTCCGTGTACCGCCAAAAGAAAATGAAGCCATCGTCTTCCATATGACGACGTGGACCGCCACTGCTAAGGTTCTCAGCCCTACCTACCAAGCATCTTTTCGAAACGTGTTCGCCAAATACAACATCCTTGCCCCTCAATGCTCTACGAAGTGAACACGAAGGCGATCTACAGGATCAGTGGAAATCTCCGAGAGGATTTCAAGAAGGGAGCCGACTCAATGAACAAAAACCTTCAAACCTCACGCGCGCCTAGACGAGATGGAACAGCGGAACCAACAACAGCATCAGGCGACCCAACTCCAGCTCACAGCTGTCACTTTGTCCCTCAACTCAGTCACCCGTGCCATCGACGGCCTCGAAACTCGTGTCGTCAACACTCAGCGCGCCATTCTCGCTCAATCTCGAGAAATCAGTCTCTCACGCAATGTCACTGACACTGGAGTCAACATCCTCACCTTGGAAATGAACATCATGCTCGAGAAGAACCCCGAGAGGAAGAAAGCACTCGAGGACATGCTGGAGACGATGAAAGTGCAGAAGGCGAAGATTCAGGCTACGATTGAGGATGCGTCCAATGACTTCATGGCCATTGTTAGCCATCCTGTTCCTCAACTGACTCAGCCCATGACAGATGCCAATCCAACTGCACCTCCCGGTATCCCCCAGCCAGTGCCGAGGCCATCGACTAACCATCGCCGTGTGTCAGGAACATCAATCGCCGGTGCTGATGACTCTGAAAACAACCCACTGAAGAGGCAACGAGTTGACTCCGAACATGTATTAGATTCTCAAGATGAAGAGATGGTATCGTCTGTGAGTCGTTATATCACTTCCAATGCAAGCAAATTGATCGTGGCTCATGACGGCATCTCAGTCAATATGATGAATGTAAAACCTACCCGTCGACGTGCTCAATGTGTGTTCCGTGGAGTGTTGGACCAACTGAGAGACCTGAACAATGCCCGTCATAGCTACAAACCCCTATTTAGATTCCCGAAAACCCCCGAAAATATGAAAATGTGTTTTATCCTTGGAATACTCGTCATAGCGCTAAGTTTATTGCCAATAACAAGCGCAGCAGCACCTACGACATCGACATCAACATTCTCGGTATACGCGCTCAATGCTAATGGTCTTGTTCAACCGGTCAAACTCAGTCATGTCAATAATGCCATCAGGGCCCTCAAACCTCATGTTTTTGTCATCGGAGAGACAAAGACACAAGCTAAGCTGAGCAAATCACTCCCGTTTCTTGAATATGATATCTACGAGGAGTCTGGGGAACGTGCAGAGAACCACCACATATACAAGTGGGGGATAGTAATGGGAATCCGAAAGGATATTCAAGTTATACAGCGAGTCGTGCTCAACCAAACATCCCTCAAGGGGAGAGTAGTTGTGCTCGACATTATTCTTCCAAACACAAGTGGGAACTATTCTCAGCACCGGATGATAGGAGCATATGCACCATGGAATCCTGGAGTTGATGATAGGACACGGCCATTTTGGAATGACATGGCCAATTTATGCAGAACAACTAATTCATCTTGGACAGTTGCAGGTGATCTGAATGCAACTGTAGCATCATTTGAGAGGAATACAGGTGGACAGGAACCCCGACGGCAATATCTCCAATTTCTGAATGCGGCAAATGGTCACGATCTATGGAGTGATAATGAAGATCGGACACGTCTTCATGACTGGACATGCAGGAGCACTCATATAGGACGATCAGCTGAAGGCAACATAATAGATCGAGTGGTTTCCTCATCTCGAAATCTTGCTGATTCTGAAATCTTTGTTGTTGATAGATATGACAGCTGGATTCCCTCCACTGACCATCGAGCGATTATGGCGCGAATTAACTATAACTTTCAATCTGTGACAAATGCCACCACTCATGATATTTCACAGGATTTTGTGAGGAAGCAGTCCAGTAAGCCAAGGGTCAAGATACCTCTCAAGACCGAAAAGGCAAAATTTCACAATTTCCAAGAATCTGTTGATGCTATGATCAAAGCTAAGTCAATTGATAGCAGACAGATTACTGATAATGCGTCATTTATACAGCAATATGGTGACCTGACAGATATCATCATGACAGTGGCAGCAAAAGTGTTTGGAACTCGAAAGCCATTCAAGCCACCAAAAGAGCTTATTACGAACGGTGCGATTCAAAAAGTCATGTGTCAGATTCGAACGATTGGTGGTGTCATTATATTCGAGAAATCGAATCAAACTCATCATGTATCGCTCAAGGCGGTGAAACATCATGCACAGTTTTGGAAAACATACAATGAATCCACATCAACTGTGCATGAGTCTTTTCTCAAATATCTCAACCACGAGAGACAACGACTGCACAAGTCTCTCTATGCTGAGAGGGCAAAAGAGATTATGCTGCGGGCCAAGCAATCGAATAAACGCCAGATCTTCATGGGTTTAAATGGCTCGACCAAAAAGATGATACAATCATCAAACTATATTCCTCTTCCGTTTGCCCTAAATGATTTGGATGATCCTGATAAACTTGTATGCAACCCTGAAGGGTCAAAGCTACAACACGTGAATATTTCACAAGACTCTATGATCATACCAGAGTTCGGAGTCTACCCAAACCATGGCTCGATACAAAATCTGTGGTTGATGTGAAGAATCGCGTCTTAGCTGACACATTTCAATGGCCGCGGAAGGCATCACTGGCAGATTTTCGTGCAATGATGCGTCGTGGAAACCATACCCCATCCCCAGGGCCAGATAGATGGGAAAAGTGGACAATAAAAGCACTGTCTGATGAAGCGCTGTCGCTTGTACTTGATCTTCACAACTACGAAGTGATGAATTCATGTTTCCCAGGGGATGTCAAAGACACATGGTTGACCACTATTCACAAAAAGGGCCTCCTCACGGATCTCAGAAACTGGAGAGGCCTATGTTTCTCAAACTTCCTGGCTAACTCACCGATGACATGGTTGAACCAATGCCTTATCAAATATGCAGCGGAAAAACACATTCTCCCAGACACACAAGTAGCAGCACAGCCTGGTGTGCAGACGCGCGATCTCATGAGCTATCTAGCTGGGGTCAAGTGTTGGGCGAGCCGGCACAAGACACCAGTATATGCAATCAAGCGAGACCAGATGAAAGGTTTTGATTATCTCTCCCCAGATGGATTTTATGATGCGATACGTGCTTACGGACTTCCGTCCGAAATTATCGACCTTGATCGTGCAGCACAACATGAAGTCAAGTGCTTTATTCAGACAGCATATGGCGCAACAATGCCTATAACAGTATCTGGTGTCAGCAAACAAGGAGGCCCCATGTCACCTCTCAAATCCACGTTCACAACAAGCATGGGACACTATTACCTTTGTGATATCCTCCAAACCGATGATGATGCCCTGATAATCTCGTCATCTGGCAGAGAACGCAAAGATCCGCATACCAGTGATGCAGACCTTCATATTCTTATTGCAATGGTCGAGGCTACTGACGACTCATACATCTTCTCGAAATCGATAGAGTCCTTGCGTAACAACACGCTGATCATGGAACGATTTCAATTTGCATATGGATGGATGACAAACTGGGCAAAATCAAACGCATACATCCTTGCGCCGGAACAAGGAAAGGTCTATACTGATACGTTATCATTCGATTCAGTGTCAACGGGCATAGGAGATGATCCAATGGTTGTAACGAAACACACGTAACAGTGGTCAAAGATGACATGGATTTCTTACGGGCAAAAATCGATAATCCAACAGCACGGTTTGATGAATTAAAACAATTCATTGACGATTTTCAACTCCCAACAGTCATAGGCCGCCTCCCAATTACCATCATCCGGAAGGTTATAGCACAAAACGTAGTGTCAAAGTGCAGAGCCCTACTCTCGCTACAGCCTATTTTACCGACAGACGCGGAGAAGCTTGACAGATTAATCATGCGCAAGGTCCATGAGACGTTAGGATTTCCTTTTCAACCATCGACCGACATCGCCAACCTACCTATCTCTCTTCACGGCTTTGGTTTCCCATCCATCTCGAAAATCAACGCATGTCTTGCTGTCGAGGGGCTTCATCGAGACTTAAACCATCATATCCCAGCCTACCGCGACATGGCGCTCATCACGCTTGCTGACTGGACATGCGAAAAGGCTGGATGTCAGAATCCATCGACGGAGAAGGTCTGAAGAGGAGCTACCGACGGCAGATGAAGAGCATACCAGCGGGATGGGTAATTGCACAAGGGACGATGGACGCTCTCTCGATGTCCCTGAAGCGGGTGGATCAGTCGGAAATAATCCATGGTGATGTCTCCATTTCTCATATCGTCAATATATGTAATCACAAGATTCCACAGGATAAAAGGACAGTGAATGGCAAGACGGTCCTCTGTCTGAAAAAGAGAGAGATCTCCCGGCTGAGAGACATTGGCAACTGGGTCATCGATCATGAAGGCAACATTAGGGTTAACGTCAAACAGCGCGACATCGACAAGCGATGGTCTCAAGCTGCAAAGGCAAACTGGACTAAGCTCACCGACATGTTAGGAAATCACCTACGAATGGACGACATAACACATGGAATGCCTGACTTAGCAATACCTCGAGATGTCCGTGAACGAAGGGCCCAAAGGCACATACAGGGCCTCGCAAGCATGAGCAGATTAGCACCATCAAACTGGACGGATGGAAAGATGTGGGCCACCGATGGGTCGATGTTGCCTGCCTCAGCTGGGATACTAGACATGAAAACCGTCACAGCAGCTGCTACAGGGACCTCTTCATTAGTGATGAGAGTCCCTGGTCGCAATGTTTCAATTCTTCAGGGCGAGCAACTTGGACTCATCATTGCACTTCTAGTGGCGGAGAAATCAGATGAGCGTCGAACCGTAAATCGAATACTCACTGATCATCTGAACTCAGTGAGGCTCATCCACGACAACCAGACCAATGTCTCACAGGTCCCGCGACTACGATTCATGAATGGCAGGTCCTACTATCGATGGATCCTCTCGACAATCGACAGACGCTTCGATGGCAACATCAACATCACCTATACACGGGGCCACTCGAATGTTACATCAGTGGAATCACTCATGAACAGTGAAGCGGACTGCCTTGCATCGAACTCACAGAAATGCTTCATGGATCTCCCGGAGGCACCGCCGCCAACATTCCATATGAACGACTTCACCTTTTATCATCAGACAGATGGTTGGATAGAATCCAGTATCTCTCAGTACATAGGCATGCGAATGGACGACATGACGAAAACAAAGCTACAATTCGCCAATGGCCAGCGGATGCTTACCTGGGCTCACGATACAAACTCGCCGCCGGAATATCCCTACACCAAGGCAGCGTCTGCCCACTCTGCAGCGGTTCAACTATACGCACGATCTGGTCAACTTGCAACGGCGGACATCTTGAAGAAACGAGGGCTCGCGGATGATGACAGGTGCAGGTTAGGATGTAACGCGACAGAATCAGCGAGGCATGTATTCCTCAAGTGTCCTCATTACGAGTTGTGGAGGCGAGATGCATGCGACGAGGTTGTGCGACGAACCAAGTTGAAGGCGGAAACAATGGAGATTCCAACACAGACGACGGCGAATCTTACACGAGCGGCTAAGTCTCTTTTTATTGATGATAAAGAGATATGGCCCTTACACGTCTCTCTCTACTATCTAGGTCAGATACCAGATATCGAGAAACTCATCTGTGATCCAACCATGACGACAATGCTGAAGTTACGGCTGAAGTCACATATTTCGTCAGATTGGCACACTTCCTCAATACGACTCGCAGGAAGGATATTCGGAGATTTTCAGAGACGGATGGCTGCTTTGAATGATTGTCCACGCCGTTGATATTCAAACCACAGGCTGGTAGCTTTCCCCCAAGAGGGTTTTGACGCACCCAGTACTGATGACATTTACTTATTTCACCATGACTTTCCATGACACGACTCTCATTTCATTCCAATCTCCATTCTTATTCCTATATACACAAACGGTCTATCGAGGTCAACGCACTCCAGCTTTACCTTAGTTTCTTGTAAACATAGATAGATGTCAAATTGTAACAATTGTAACAAGACCTCAACGATGCAGACCTTGTAAATGTCGCATGCTGGCGATCTCTTTTCTTTTAAGGAGTGCCGGTTTCTCACACCATTTCAACTAACGAATTCCCTCCTGCCAACCATGGATCTCTACGACACTGTCGACAATGTCACACGATGCTAGTAGAAACGGCGCGAAGTCGAATGATCCTCGTATTTCGAGCGCAATCGCGCGTCAGCGGTCTCTTTCACGGCGCTCAATTCTACTCGACTAAACCAGCGCTCACTCGCCTAATATCTTACTAGGAATAACTACCCAACATAAAGACTACGGAGCTGCTCACAATGACCTGCGCACCAAGAGTGATCCACTTAACATTGGTGCTCATACGAAGATCACTTGACATGCGCAGAACAACTAAGCGCATCTATGACCCGTCTATCTCACTAAAAAGATACAAAAGACGCGTTTAATCACAAATCAAGCATATTCAAAGACTAAACCGAATCAAATATACATTGCAGACGCCGCCCACAATCGATGCAATCCAACCCACTACTTATTTATCATAGTAAACCCCAACAACTGATGCGGCTTAGGAACGACCGCACGCCACACCTCCTCGTCTGCATACGCGCTCTCGGGAAACTCTGCCCAGGCCTCAGTATTCGGACCCTTGCTCTGGTCCGAAGTGAAGTAAAAGAACTTCACTATAATGCGTTCCCGCATATCAGGAGGCAACTCATGCGGTAATTCCTAATAGTACTCGTCAGAATAGCATCCGTCGCTTCCTACTCCGCCCATCCAAGTCAGCAACCTCCCTCCATCCACACAATATTAATGACCACTCACCGCATACGACCCAGGCCTTTCCATATCATACCGCTCCCCAAAGATATCCCACTTCAGCGCCCCACTTGCCTTATGGGCAATCGTCAGCGGGCCCCGGACGAACGGCAACGGCGCCGCGCGCCCAACGCCGAGCGCCTGCCCATTCCCCAGGAGCTCCTCCCGCACCAGGTCCCAGTCCTCCCGAGCCGCCTTCGCCCAGACCCACTCCCCGTCACCGTTTTGCATCCGATTGAATATATCCATGGCATCCGCCTTGCCGCCGGGCAGGTGTTCTGCTAGATTGCGTTCCACCGCGGCGATCGCGTCCTAAGTCACGGTCAGTAATTGCTGGGTGTATGCGCTGTGAGGGCAGTGAGATGCGGGCAATCACCTCGTACGTCTGCGGGAACCTGATAAGCGTGTGCTGGTCTTTCGCCGGCTCTCGCTTTCCGTCCTTGCCATAGCCGAGAAGGACTACTTGAAGACGACTCGGTGTAGTAACAGTTGGGGCTGGAGTATCTTGGGCGTCTTGACTCATTGTTATCGGTCGCTGCTCGTTCGAGAGTGGAAGATGAAGTTGAAGGCGGCCACCAACCCACGCACGGACTGCGGTTCAACGTTCAGTACGTAAATACTTCGCCAGCGAGGAAGTGAAGTTGCACGTGGGCGCTTCATTGAATGTTGCTTGCCCAATTTCCAGAGATATCTCCCTGATTAACTTTTAGATTGGAAGAGAACTACTGAGCGATTATTGAAGCTATCCGACATTACTTTGTCTGAATACCGATGGGATGTAAATAAGGTGAACGTGAGACTCTTGAGAGCGACTGGATGGAAGGGTAAGAGTCGTACGATGGGTGATGCTTACAGTCTTGCAAGTTTCCAAGTCCATGAGGCTATTCGAAGACGAGTGGTATTCAAATTATTCTATGATTACTACTTTACATCCCTCTCTTTTTACGTTGAGTTTTCTTTTATGAAAGGCACACGCGCTCACGCGCTCACGGCCCGGTGGGTGATGCGACGTCCCAAGGGGCCGACCAGTGGCGAGGGTGAGTCCTCTACCCTTCAAAATCTTCGAAGGTGGTTCATAGGGTAGAATGTGGAATATGGATGGACATAGATAAGTAGATTGATGTGCGTTTCACTTACAATTTTGCGTGAATATACTTGATCTATTTACACCTCTGAATCATATTCTATTTCAGAATCACGATGACGAGGCGCTCTCGATGACTGTATAGAGATTGAGCCCGAGAATTAGTGTGTCCAGTCGAGCGAGAACCAGTGAAACAGCGCGAGAAGAGCTTAAAATGCCATGGCTCTATACGACACGACGCGGCTAGATAAGTACGCGAAAATCTGCCGAGGGATTCTCATTTTTCGAGAAAAATCGAGTGTCACCCCACAACTAAGTGCATAGCTGGCCCGCCCTTCTTACTTGCAGGATACAGCAGATCGTAACATGAATATATTGTACATGCAGCACATTTAGATGTAATATAACTCGCTATTTTCGTTCCGATACAGAAAAACCCAAAACCTTATAGGGCTCAGGAACAAATGCACGCCATATTTCATCGTCTACCTCTGCATTCTCAGGAAAATCTGCCCAGAGTGCAGTCGGACCTTTGTCAAGTTGGCTTGGATCCGAAAGAAAGTAACAGAAATTGAATTTGAGATGTGCCAGAGGATCAACAGCATCTGCATTATGGTTAAGAAGTATGACCCTCTTTTTGACGAACAAAATGTAACCTACCAGCATATCTCAGACCTGGCTCTGCTAAACATAATTTTCTGCACGCTCCAGGCCAAAAGGATGAGTCCGTTATTACCGAGGACACAATGAGGTCTCTAGCCTCCTGCTCAGTATGTCAGCAAGCATTTTGCCGCCAGCCTTTCAAAGAAGAATTGTCGTTCATTTACACCACAACTCACCACGTAGGATCCAGGACGCGGTATTTCGACGTTCGAGGCAATTTGATACCACTTAGCGGTACCACTCGTTCTATATGCAAGTGTAACCGGTCCTCTGATAAAGGCCGGTGTCGCTGCACGACCAATATGTCCAAGACCGAGCGCTTTCCCCGTCACCAACAGCCGTTCCCGTACAAGGTCCCAATCCTCTCGATCGGCTTTCGCCCAGATCCATTCGTTATCACTATTCAACATCTGACAAAAGATAGCCATCGAATCCGCCTTGCCGCCGGGCAGATGTTCGCCGAGGTTGCGTTCCACCGCCGCGATCGCTTCCTAGTTACGGTAAGCCATGCTGGGCGAAAGCGCTATACGAGCAGTGGAATGCGAGCAATCACCTCGTACGTCTGCGGGAATCTGATGAGAGTGTGCTGGTCTTTCGCTGCCTCTCTCTTTCCGTCCTTGCCATAGGCGAGGAGGACTACTTGAAGACTACTCGGTGTAGTTTCAGGTGGAGCGGGAGTATCTTGGCCGTCTTGGATCATCGTTATCAGTTGCAGTCCGTTCGAGACTCGAGAGTGGAAGATGGAGTCGAAGGCGTCCACCAACCCACGCACGGACTGTTCAGTACGTAACTACCACCTATCTTCGGACTACGAGCAGGTGAAGTTGCACGTGGGCTCTTCATTGAATATTACTTGCCCATCTTCCAGAGATATCTCCCTGATCGAAATTTTACATTTGAAAGTGTATACTAGAGAAACATAGAATAACGAGTTCATATATCCGCGTCAATCTGGTCAAATGCTCCCATCGGGGATCGTCTTCGAGAGCCTACAGTGAAGGTTGAGAGAAATGACAGGGAGGCATCGAATGGAAGGCAAGACAGCAAAATCCAGGGAATAAATATCGTAAAATGCACATAAACAAAGAAGCTATCCCAAAATGACAGCTAAAGACGGAAGAATACACTCTTTATCCCTACATTCCCGATGAGTACTGGCCGACCATCGGCGTGGTCGATTCACAACTCAAAAGATAATCCCATAATCTGCTGGAAGGGCGTCGTAGGGCGCGCCAAGATGAGAAAGGCGCAAACGATCGGAGCTGAATACTGGCGGAAAGGAAAAATCAGCACGTTAATTTTCGATCAAGACGGGAGCAAACAAAAGGAGAGTCTCAAAGAGGGCCGAAATGTAAGAGGCAGTACGTACAGAATACAAAGTGACAAGACACGAAGGAAGTAAACGTGGTCGTAATACAGCGTCGAAGAAATGGGTTTGCGGGGTCGCACAGTTTCCGTCCGTGATGGAGTATCTGCCATTGAGACGAGGAATCCCAGAATTCAGGGATGAATCTTCAATCGACAGCGAAAACAATAGAAATAGCGAGTCTCATGTTATTGAGTATTTAGCCAGGCGCTACAAGAATGACGTTAGTGACGTTCGAGTGATAGAAAAGATAGGGTGCCTATATATCAGCGTACCATCCTGCCAACCTATGCTTGAGAGAAACATACGTCTCGCTGTTAACCCACGCGAAATTGTTGCCGAGCGGAAGTGTATGGCCAACGCGAACCATGGCGAAGCAGTTGTGGAAGGCACGATCTGCAATCCGTGAACAGGTCAAGGTGCAAGCGAGCTGGTTACACTTACCTGGGAGATATAAGTGGATCAAATAACTATATCTGCGACGCTAAGCACATTCCTACATCAGATTAGAGACGACACAAAGAAAAGAGTGTAGTAGAGGAGCGCACTTTTAATAGTTCGCCCAGCATGACCTCTGAAACTCCTTGGTTAAGAAGAACATTCTGGCCAAACTATGGTCTCGTCGAATCTCTGAAGAAGTTTGCATATACATCAGTACTTATACAGAGCGATTCGAATCATTCGATGCGAACCTCGAAGAGCAGGTCCTCACAACAACGGTTTTCAAGACAAACTTCGCGACTAGAGTATTGGCCTTAGAATAGAGGACGAGGCTGGATACAGCGTATGTGCGCGAGAGCAGAACTGCATATGGATTGAGGTGCTGAAGAGCAGTGGCCATGATGATGGTGGGCTGTAAACGGGCATTGATGCACGTGCTTGAGTCTTGAGAGCGTGGGAGTCTCGGAGACCCATGGTTGAAACTCAACTTGCTCAGCGCTCACTTTGAACGTTTGAACGCTGAACGGAACGCTAGCATGAGGCTCATGCCCTCGTCGAAATACTCTTTTCCATACACTACCCATGTAACCCTTCTTTGGACAACCATTGAATGACTTTCTCAACGATCCCGGTAAAATGTTGCCAGAGGCAATCAAAACCCATCCGTACGTTCCCATTCACATCCAAATACGTAAGAAACTCTGACGTTTATAAACGTAGCTTTCAGAAACTGCATCGTACCCTACCACATAGCATAGTTGGGCTGCCAGTAGAACTTTCCACGTCGCCGTAGACCGCCCAACTTGAGCTCGAGGAGCAGCACCCCAGATGGCAGAGCAGCCCACATCTACGCTGATTTCTTCAGCTCGTATCACAAGCATCCGATCCAAGAGTCTCTGAATGGCGGCGCCCAGCTCAACGGCGGATTCCCTCCATCTAGCACCATCGAACACCCCACAGCTACACGAAGGCGATCGCGCATCTGGATTGGACCAAATGTCACCCAGAAATACCTTTCTAACTTCACTTCGTGCCTTCTGGTGAGCATTCGCCCCCGTCTCTTCGTACGTGCAGCTCATAGTCTACCTCGAACGGATCTGCCTCGAAACCTCGACCCTCATCGACATCCCTGGACTTCAGCCCGCGCTACCCGAAATCTGTGCCGCCAAGGGATAAACGCCGACATAGCAACCACTTTCAAACGGCCTGTCGAGCAGAGACTCGGTGCCAATCTCCTGCGCGGAGGCAGAGCGGTCAACCAATCTTCACATATTCGAACCCTGGATCTGGGTGCGTCCTTCATCTTCCCACCTTGTCCACGTTGTATCACTGACCTCGGAGTACAGACAGCAGGCCAGCGGGGTGGGCTGAAGCCGCCGGCCGCATGGATTAATGGCCTTGAATACCGTAAGTAGCTACGGACAGACACGTCGACGCGACGCATCCTCAGCTCCCAAAATACCTTGGACACGTGTCCGTAAGTCCCATGCAGTGGGTCTTAGACGACCACAGGCGCTTTCTTGCCAATGAAGAGGCAGTAGACTACTAGACAATAGGGATATTTTAGACAGAGCGCACGTTTGGGTGCTATGTATCGAGCTTATCTCTCCCCTTCAAAAGACGTTGGGTTCAATCCTATTTGATATCGACCTTCGCATGTCAGGATATATCCTTGTATTCATGGTAAGCAAGTTCTTGGGCGAAGAGAAGCCACTTCCGTGTTTTGGTTCGCGTAAAGTCAAACCTCTGCCACCCTTCTAAGCGCACGCAACGAACGCCCTGATGAGGCTTAGTCTACTATAGTTTTAGGTGCGGACTTCAATGCTTGCTCTGCGACACGCAAGTGAACGATGAAATATGTCAGTGAGGGATCAGAACAGAAGAAACAATCACTATCTCATCAACGCAAACAAGAAGATATATTCACAAGACACGCCTACTAGACAATGTATCCCGTAGACGATATCTTCCCCCCATAACAAGCCCAAGTGGCGGTACCAGTCTCCAACCATACGAAGCCCAAGCGCAATCGCGTTCCGAACCGTTCGCGCCTCCAGCTCCGACTTTTCTCGTGCATACGATAGGCGTTCCACTCCTCATAAGTAGCCATGATTCAGGACGCAAGGGAACAGCGAAAAAATAGAACGATGAAGATGGAGAAACAGAGAGGACATACCAAGATCCAACGCGGTTCCCATTTATCACATCCTCCTACCAACAACCTCCCAACACCCCATAACCCATCCACAAACGCTCAACCTCACCTCCCAGCTCATCCCATCACCATCGCCCATCCCACCCCCGCCATCATCCACCCTCCAGATTCCCGTCCACACCACACCACCCATCCGCACCACCCCATCAAACCTTACTGCCTCCGCATCCGCCACCCCGCTCCGCTCCGCCCTACGAGCGCCCAGAGCACCGCCGCCCCATATCCCTCCGCGCTGCGGCATATACGCACCGCTCGCGGTACGCCCGCCCGACGTTGGAAGGGTGTCGCGTACTCCAGCTAGAGCGGGCTGAACAACAACGTCTGGGTCTGTAGCAGCGTTGGCGCGGGCAGCAGGAGGTCGAGCAACGATGGCGGCGGCTGCGGGCGTGTGCAGGTCCAGAGGCAGGTGCACGCCGAGGTGGCCCGACAGGCTCGACGAATAGGAGGAGCAGTGCCAGCCGCAGCACCCATACCCACCGCCCTACCCTACCCCAGATCATCGCCACCATCCACCGCGATGCACCTCGGCCATGTCCCACACTCCACTAAAAAAAAGGCCAGAACCCTCTCCAAGAATCCGCGCTGAGAGCAGGCCCGTTCGCACAAACGTGGAGCTTGAGGTATACGCGTTCGAATGGGGGACGACATCGAGGACTGGAGGGATTCTGAGCTGGACGACAACCTCACGGATATGGCAGGGGCAGGTGCACCGATAGGCGCAGGCGCGGCGATGGGAACGCGAGCGGTGCAGCGCCAGGCGCAGGCGCGGCGATGGGAATGGGAATGGACGCGGGAATTGGAGGGAAGCCGAAGCGAGAGCGAGAGCGGGCTGCGGAATGGGAGCGACAGAGGCTACCAGTGGTACATGCGCAGGCGGCGGAGGGGGTGACACAGCAACGATGGATGGAGCTGGCTGCATTGGAACAGCAGGCGGGGAAAGTGCAGCGGGAGCAGCAGGACAGGCGCCGCTTGCTCTTCTGCATCGCTGCGTGTATTCGTCTATTCGTCGCGTTCGGCCAGCAGGCCGGGTGTATGCGGACCACGTGTGTGGAAAGACGATGAAGGCAGAGGCGGCGATGGGTTTTCAGCGGCCCTGGCTGAGGTCAGGGTGACAGGAGTGGAAGGGCGAACACGCGACGAGGCGACGGCAGGTTGACCTGGCTGGCGGGGCGCCTTCCGACTGGCACTGGAGAAGAAGGCGTCGTCGAAAGACAAGGGGTTCGAACCAGATCACCGATCCTAATCCACCTCCACCTCCCCCCTGAATCCTCCGCGTCTGCTCAGTCTGAATGGCAGGTGGTATCGAGCGTTCGGAGGGCCCTGCGAGGGGGTACGGCGGCAGTGCTGGGGTATTGGGCGCGGTACTGGCTCTAGTCATGCTAGCCAGGCCGACGACGCTCGAGGCCAATGGGACGCCATGCGCGCAGCACGTGTACGGAGAGATGAAGGCAGAGGGTGTGATGGCGCGGCCCTGCTGCGGTGTGGGGGACAAGAGCAGAAGGACGAACACGCGACGAGCCGGCGACAGGTCGACTTCGCTGGCGGGGCGTCTTTTGGCTGGCACTGATCGAAAGAAAAGGGCGTCGCAAGGCATTCCGAACCATAATCCACGACCTCCATCTCGCTCCCTGGACCCTCCGCGGCTGATTCGGTCTGAATGGCAGGTGGTGCCTTCGGGTGTGCAGCGACAGCGCTGGGGTATTGGGCGCGGTACTAACCAGAGTCAAGCTAGTCAAGCCCGATGATGCTCGAGGTTAAATGGACGGCATGGCAGGTGGCTGCGATGCTCAGAACGGGGAGGGCACCGACGAAGAGTGACGCTGTCTGAGGAAGGCAGACAAAGACGAACGCCTTCGCATATGACCGCACATACCAAGTATCCCACGCTCACGGCCCGGCACGTTCCCAACGTTCCATGGCCGCTTTGTGGCCGCTAGCCTTTCAACTCGTAATGAAGTTCTACTGCGAACGCATACGTCAGGAGCTGCTCTTACACTGTAGATATCTCATAACTTTAGAATACAACTAATGTTTAATATATCTGAGTCATCTATCCCCCCCAGTACTTATTCTTTCGCCGCTCGCGGCGAAATTTATCCACATCTGACAGGGGCACGGGTAAAAGGCCAGCAGTGAAGGTACCTAAGTCCGTGCGTGAAGGTCTGTGAGGGCGCATGAAAAGTTAGGGTGGGTGAAGGTGAATGAGTGGTGAGTGAGAGTGAGTGTACGATAAATACTTTTACACGCACGCGTCCACAACGGCCATCCGTGTTTTTTCCCCCGTCAAATACAGCCCACATACTTAACCGTACTGGCGACTTAACAAGAACACGTAAGATCCTCCAATATCGCTGATGGGCAACACATTGGAGCAGTATTTCTCACTCTTGTTCGAATACAGTAAAACCTAATATCTACTGAGATTTGGGACCGACGCCGCGCCGGGCACTATTTCTTCATCTACCGTGCCATCCAGAGAAAAATCTACCCAGAACATTGATGTGGGGCCAGTTCGGATACCGTAAAACCTAACATCTGATGAGGCCTGGGAACGACGGCGCGCCATACCTCTTCATCTGACATCGCATCCGGAGGAAAATCTACCCAGAGCCTTGTGTTGGGCCCTTGACTCTGGTCCGAAATAAAGTAATGGAACCGGAAACGAAGCTTCCAGAAAGCAAGCCCTTGACCGCAATTTAGATGTTTGAAAGTTTCTCCTCATGACAGAACATCAAACTCACCGCGGAAGAGCGTGTACAACGACGGCCAAACCGCCGGATTGGCCAACACCATGCCGTGAATGGCTTTTACAGCTTCCTGTTCGATATTTTGGCTCGAGAAACAAGTTTTTTTTTGCGGCGCCGGACCACAACTCACATCGTACGACCCCGGGCGATCCGTCTGGTTATATCTACTCGGAGTGGCGGAAGTCCATCTACTGACACCACTCTCCCTATCTCCGTGCGTTATGGTAATCGGTCCCCTCACGAAAAGCGACTTCACCACTGCACCGCGTTGGAAACAGTGCTGTTGTCGAATACCGAGCGCCCGAGTCCTATACACCACTGGCAGGAGGTGTTGCCGTGCAAGCTCCCAGTCCGCTCGATCGAATTTGGCCCATATCAATTGGCGATCAGCATTCTCCATCTGACAAAACATGTCGACGGCATCCGCCGTCCCGCTGAGCAGGTACTCCCCCAGGTTCTGCTCAATGCCTGCGATCGCTTCCTACCCCAAGGCCGGCATAGTATAGTCAACGCCTGCATCTGTATGCTTGTATAGCATGTCCGTGGGATAAGCGTACTCACCTCGTATGTCTGCGGGAATCTAATCGCGGCATAGCGATCTTTCTCTTTATCTCTATCACCATGCTTGTCAAACGCGAGGAGCACAACCTGCAGAAGCCTCGATGCACTAGCGAAGGGATTCTGGTGAAGAGGCGGTGGACTGGCAAGCGGAGTCGGCGAAGCTTGACCGTCTTGAAACATTGTTGTCGTCCCTTGCACTGTGCTTGATGTTGGGAGGTCGGGTTCAAGTCGGGCTCAAGGCGAGCGCTCATCGCCAAGCGCCCGCCAAGAACAGATGGTTCAGTGTGTGAACATTCGACACATCATCGACCTTGACAAGGACCGGTACCCCCGGAGGTCGCACGTTGAGTAGTGACACGGCCCAGGCGTTGAATTTGTGAAGACGTGAAAATCTTACGTACTTCATTCAATACTATGTAGCGCCTAGATTAATCCCAGCTCTTTCTCTCTATATCAACTCAAGACCGTTTTCTGATGAACGAAGAAGACTTCTCCGAGACTTAAGATTCCTTCTCCCAAATGCTAGCGTAAATGTAATTGGGTCCTTGATATAAAGCGGCCGCGTCGCTGTGCTGTGGCGCACGTCCCAATTTTCTCGATCAGCTTTCGCCTAGATCTATTCCTCGCTGCTGTTGAACATCTGACAGAAGATGTCAATGGAATCGATCTTGCGCATTCTCCGAGGTTGCGTTCGATGGCTACAATCGCTGCGTACCCGCCGTGCATCACGGTAAGCAGTCTGGGTCGTATGCGCTGGATGGGCAGTGGTACACCACAAGGATTACCCACCGCACGCATTATGTCACACAATGCCCGATAAATCTTCAGGCTTCGCCTTGCACAGACCAATGCAAGTCAATCGCTAGCCCGTATTTTCTTACCTATACTTGGTATATCATTCTCCCGAATCCCTACCGTCTATCCAAGGATACGACATCGCGCCATCAGGCACCGTGGTCCGTGTTTGTGTGCCATCTCCTTGCTTCCCCAAATGCTACTGCCACTTACGAATCAGAAAGAATAATTATGACTGCTTTACAGACGAAATATTAGCGCGAAATTATATCATTCAAGCCCGACGTATCATAATATAGATTTGAAAACAAGTTGAAACAATGACGGAAAGACAACACTACAAGTAATTTTTTGAACGAAAACAAAAAGAACAGCATAGGAACAAAAGGTACAAACGATTCGACAGCGAGGAGTATATGTTAGAAAACAGATGGAATAAACGTTACGACAGGGGGTATGCATAGGGTGATAGTACAATTGAGTGGAGGGTGAATCGAGGCGGAATGGTACCGTCGGTGAGGGGGTATAGGTACCTGCTTGGGCCCACAGTAGATCTGGGCTCCGTCTCACGGCAAGTATGAAGCCTGCGCGTTGCATCTGGGAGCGTAGATCATATGGGCCATACGCGAGTCGCTGGCGTGGATGGGCGGACGTCGCCACAAGCGAGCACGGGGGCTTGTGGAGAGGAATAGATGTGGGTGTAAAAGGAGACGAGATGGGAACAGGGAGAGGGAGAGGAGGACGGATGGCGCGTCTTTATTGGCCACGCGATGTGCGACCAAAGTTGAATGCGGTGGGCGAAAGCGGCAGTTCGCCGAGGGAGAATGTTTTCCTAGACCCCTTCCTCGGGGATACATCCAGCGCTAGCGCCTGGAACCTCGATGATAACCTTTTGAATTCATTGAGGATGGGGCCCGCGATCATGTCGATCAACCCCAAGATGTTTTCCGCCTCGGAAGGCGCGTCTGGTTTGGCACGAAGGGCCGTGGACAGGAATGCAGCATCCTCTGTTAGATCATCTGGCAGGGCGACGGACTGCAGACGCGGGGTCGGAGGGACTGCGGCGGATGGAGTGAAAAACATCTCAGACGCGATATCTGCAAATTGACTATAGTCAGGGACAACGACAAAAGGATTGGACATGCAGTACTTACAGTTCTTGTGAGCACAAAAAACGATAAGCAACCAGAGAAGGCGCGTCGAATCCGGAAGATGGGCAGGGGAGTGGAAGAGATGTCAATGATGGGGCGAAGACGAAGTGGGCCATATGATGAGTGCTTTTTGTTTATACGCGGAAACCTCCGTGGGTTTCAAAGTCAGCTCAGATAGCTTCTTCCATAGAGGCCGGAAATGAGCCAGAATAAGCGCCGTGAGCGGCCTTGCCGATGTCCAGATCGCGCCCTCGGTATTCTCTTTGGTCTCCAAAACAGGCCAGCGCAGGTTCCGCCCGCGCCCTGGGATCCACATGAAGCTCATCGTTTGAGATTGGGGTGCATCCTAGGCGTTTTGGCGCAATGCTTCACGCAAAAACTGCCATTTTGGCAAATTTCCGGACGGATGGGGCCGCATGAGGGGCCGGGATTGTTCCCGCTGTGGGCGATTGATACCTCCATACAGTTTCATCTCGGCTAGATAGTAGACTGTGCACCATACCAACGGGGATAAAATGTACGCTGGATACCTTTGTCTGGACCTTAGGGAGCCAGGCCGACCACCATTTCACATGATGCGTGCAATATAACGCGTTTTTAACCTTCTACCGCTGCGATCTTTAATGACCGTACCAGTATCTTTGTCTGGACGTGCGGTGACTTAGTTAGTGGCCAGATGGTCAGCAATATACCTCAGGGATATGCAGCGACACTGTCGGTCTTCGATAAGAGCAATTAATATTAATCTCCCTCTTTGAGGCTAGTCTTTGAAGGAATATCGACGTGAATACTGGCCGAGGTACTAATTGATTATGCCTAGCCGAACCATGCAGGCTGCATGCCGCCCTCCGCCTCGCAGCCACCTGCGCACCTAAATTATACAAGCAGACACGCTTTTCCAACACGACAGAAGCCTGATTTTGGAATGACGATGATGGGAACCCAGACTGATGTTTTTCTCCTTTCCGCGTTCCATGGTGATCGATGAAAGATTGATAAGCTTTCCCCAAGCCCCCTCGTGAAGAAGTCTTATTGCACTAGCCAGCGTACGAGCACCAGGCGACATTATTGATGCGACGAGATTCCGGGGAATTGAAGTGTTTAATTCGTGTACACATCAGGTCGTTTTTGGGAGATTGTGAAGAGCGAAAAGGCGGATATCAAGAGAATAGTAAGGTCCCCGTGTCATTACCTGTCAAAACTTAAAACCTAGACATTCACAAGACTGTGCATTGATGGACGACCTATTCAATTCTGTGTGTGATCTTGATCAGCCGCCTTCGCCTCTTCTCGATCGTCATTATTAGCTACTGCGTTGATAGTGATATAGTGGTCGTTTACATCATAATCATGATGCCAGCGGTTACAACAAAAGCCTAAACGATGTTCTACACACACATCGCTCACAGCACACCACTACCTATACTTATCTCTGCGATTCCGAGTTCCGGGCGTTCTTCAGATGTATAATACATATCAGGATATACTCCAGATAAAGGCAAAGAGATCTCCAACACAATCGTACGGATGGACCCCCGCCTCGTGTTTTCAGGCATCCGTGGACTGTATGTATTCCCGCCACGGAACCTAATCCAGTAGTGATTTCGAAATACAAGTATGTGGGCGTCACTATACTCTTATGGGGAAACAGCATATTAAAGAACTAGGGCCTTTCGCGCGCATCTGATTCGATAGAACTCGCTCGCCGTATTCGTCGACATGCGATGCTCTCCCATGACCCCACCGACCATCTGATGGAGTGGGAACAGTGCGTGGGGTGCAGCAGGTAGGCTTCAGACCTCGAACTGTTCCCGAGGACCTTCGATCGCGATGTGATGTCGGTCAGGCCCCGAGGATCAGATAACCACCTCGAAGATAGCTCGTGTGCGGCGAAACACTGCCTTGACCTTCAGTGACCGGGCTGATGAGGGGCTTTCCGCGGGTCTTCGACGCCAGATGAGACCGTAAGCGCTTCGACGGTATCCGATGGCGGGAGAGAATACAAGGACAGTGTGAAGAAGACGGAGGCGAAGGGCGCGACTGAGGCGCGCTAGATGGCGATCATGCCGAAACTGTGTGATTGATCGAAATGTGGCAGTGCTGCGGTCCCCGCGCAGATTTGTCGTGTTCATGTTCTATTTTTATTTTGTTCTGACCGTATGATCTTACGCTGACGCGCGTGAACGCGACTTGAACGCTTCGGGTTCAACAAAATTCATGTTCTTAACATTTGGGGAGTAAATCACGTCAAAAGATTGGTAATGATAAGTCATTCCAAAATATATTACATAGCGAAGAGCGAATGTTCCATGCCATCCAGTGGTGCGTCACTGTACAAGAGATAGATGTGTGGGTACAGAGATGGGGTATATATACGTATACAGTAATGATAATGTGGTGTTTTTCCATGATACAGGTCGAATGAATAATGAGTAATAAGTACAGCGACGAGGGATGGAACTCGCGCGATGGGTATGTATAGCGTAACCGGGTATGCGTCCTGTGAACGAAGGGGGAATAGATAGCAATAAAAAGAGGACTCGATCACCCGTCGTGCATTAGACGAGAAGAATCCATCCTTCGGCGCCACCCTTCGCGGGCACGAGCCCCATGAACCGTGTCTGCAGCCCAAGGAAGTCCACGCGCTTCAACCCCTTGTCTTTCTCCTCCTGGTAGGACTGGGCGTCCGGCTGTCGCTTGTAGCGGAAGCGATACGCGTTGTTAATAATCGTCTGTCCCTCTGCAGAGGGGACGAGTGCGAATTCTTCTTGGCTAACGTTCAATCGCAGCGCGCGGTAGAGAGCTGCGAAGACGTCGCCGATGGTGACGTAGCCGATTTTCTTCGAGCGCGGCATGACAGTGATGCGCCAAGGAAGTTTTGGGCATGAGATCTCCATGAAGGGTACTGGTGGGCTGGTGGCAGGCTGCTCGAAGATATTGGCCGGCAGCGTGTGGATGAGTGGTTTCAGTGATTCGGGTGGGTAGCAGAGGTCATAGGCGACCGCCGGATTGGGGCCTGCAGCGAGCACGCTATGCAAGGACGCTTCGATTCCGGGCAGAGGCGCAGAGCGGTATGGAGACCCGTAGCCGAGTGGTGGTGGTGTGAATGGCCCGGGGCTGGAAGGTAGCGTCGAGGTGGAGAAGGATGGCGATGGTGTGCTGGACCCCGCGTAGGAGGCCGCGTTGAAGTGGACGTGTTTTCCAGGCATTGCAACAGTCGAATGTAGTGTGGTATGCGCTGTGAGTGAAGGGCGCACCAGCGATGGGCACAAGCTTGGGATCGGCTGTAGGATATGTCGACGGTTATAAGTAGTTCTGCGCCGGGCTGGGGAGCGATGGATGATGCAATTGACTCACCTCATATGCAGTACGACCGCTTTCGTCTAGGAAACCCCAGTATCACTGCCCCCGCTGCCGCAGCGCCATCCTGCGTCTGACAGTGATTGAGTCACACAGCCCGCGCCGCGGTGGGAGAAAGCGTCAGCTGCGTTCGTTAGGCGCCTATCGCCACGTGAACTGCTATTTGGCCAAGTTATTTTCAGAACGTCCTGCACTGCCGAGCACTGCTTTCTAAATTCTCACCCATCTCCCCAAATCTCTCCCCCCTCCTCATCGCGCCCTTTACAATGATAAGGCTTCTTCAGCATTCACGGTGCTTATCTCGAACCATACTCGATGTTAAGTAGAGGAGGAACGATATGGGACGCATTTGGGATCAAAGGTGAGTTGTTGTGAGTCACATCTTCGACTTATTTGGACGCCTTTTCTCCCAAGAACAACTTACTCCGATGAGGGCGGCCGCTGCGGTGCAAGCTGCCTTACTCTCCACAGTGTGTATGTTGCGAAGTAAGTACAGACGTGGAACTTCGGGCGGAGTCAATTGACATCATTCATTTGTTATCATCGGCACCGTCCATGCTTGGGTCATCTCCCGCCCCGATACCTTGCTATAATGCAAAGTGTCGTTACTTACAACATCATATCTCACTGAATAAGTTTGGTTCACAGAGTTAGCTATTCTCTATGACATTATTTATCGGCAAATATTCGAACGCCTGTAAGCTGTTGCATGGTAGATTACTTTTGGGTTACTTAAGCAGGGTTGGGTTGCATGGTCGGGTTGCATGTAGAATTTGGATTTACGGTCCGACGGTGATCCGGCTGATCTGTCCCATATTTGGGAATATCTCGAGATGCCGCTGCTGCTGCCGTTGTTCGGACAGTTCCTGGCCTCCTCTGTGCTCACTGTTTCGATAGCGAGAACGCGTTTTTGCTCCGTTCCTATTTTTTTTTTTGCTTTCATAAATTTACAAAATATATAAACGAAAGTGTCCTTCCAGTGGAGTGCTCAGTGAATACATATAGTATGGCAGGTGGAAATTAGAATGTCTTCAAATGTTCAGAAAGAATAGTATGAAATGACATTCTCCTTGACATTTATTCCCTGACACAGACATCATTCATAGAAGTTCCTATTATTGTGTCCTTCTCTTAACATTGGTTTGTAGGATAAAGCTTGAAAATCATATGCTTGGGATCTCTTTGGATATAGACAGACATGTGTTCCTCCTCTCCCCCTTCCCATCAGCCCTCTATGCCTGTATATTCAACTATTCAAACATTAAATCTAGTATACAGATATTAAAATACCTTGAAAATATTTACATGAAGCTGCAGCGGCCATAGATAGCACCCCAAAGCATTAAATATATTCATAAGAGAGGTACCAAAATGAACATTTTACATATATTAGGATGCTTCTAGAGCATTTCACGCCTATTGAATATATTATATATCATGTAAATTTATAAAAGTAAGAAAAATAAGCAGAAACGGAGCAAAAACGCGTACTTGCTATCGAAACAACGAGCACGGAGGAGGCCGGAACTGTCCGAACAACGGCAGCAGCAGCGGCATCTCAAGATATTCCCAAATATGGGACAGATCAGCCGGATCACCATCGGACCGTAAATCCAAATTCTACATGCAACCCGACCATGCAACCCAACCCTGCTTGAGTAACCCAAAAGTAACCCACCATGTAACAGCTTCCTGGCATTTATAAGCATTTAACAGGCGTTATAATTTTTGCCCATGAATCATGTCATAATTCTCACTTTTGTACCCTGTTTATGATATAGATTATCATGATTTACGTCTCGGAGATGAAATGATCAGTTGTTTCTGAATGTGAGGATCGTCAAAGCGAGCACAAATATTGTGCCTATGTCGGAAGGAACTCATCTACCTCGGGGATAATTGAGAAGGATGCGCAGTGCAATGCTTAAATTTTGCCGAATATCAATTGGCGCTCGTGCATCGCCGCTTTCCCGACAGCAACGGAAGCACCAGGCGTCTATTATTCACAGCTTCCACATAAATTTAAAACTTAGTAGTTTTGGTGGCTATTCTACGGAATATTAATAGTGTTTTTAGACGTGGAGCATGTTAACTCTAGTACGCGTATATGCATTGTTGTAGCGAGGCAATGCGTGCGCGTTGGTTTACTCGTACCAAGTTCAGACGTTCTGTCACATAGCCATTATAATAGGCCCAGAACATTCTCAAAAATACTGATGTCGATGCAGCGCATGCCCCACTTCAATCCCCTAGTATTCTCTTATCTTCTATTCGTGGCGAGGGTTCGATTACATTCGATGAAAATTTCTCCCACGCACACCTTTTCCCAACCGAGCCTATACCGCCCTCGCAGCTGCGGCGAGTGCATTCCATCTGTAGTGGACGAAGGTTATCATGAACATTGGCCGATCAACAGAAAACCAATCTATCAATCCTCACTGATTTCTCGAAGCTGCGGCAATGTGATGTACTTAGGTCCGATGAAGGTGTGCAATCGATGTGGGGCCGAGGTGATGAGGTTGGCATGCCGCAGTCCGGGGCGACGCGGAGTAGGGATGGTAAGTCGTCGGGCGCTACCCACAGTCCGTCCGTAGTCAGACCATAATGAAGTCGTTCCACTTTCATGCACGAATGGGCGCTCGTCGGCGCTTTGTCACCTTACCCACCCCACGCGCAGCGCGCCCTTCCATCAGTGGGATAAATCCCTCGGACATTTATACCGGGCGTCATGTTTTGAACATCGTCAGACCGTCGATCTGCTGATCGCAGTTGAATTCATCTCAGCGAATGTTGAAATTGATGGGACGATTGTGTACCCATCGACGGAGCTAGGAGAACGGAAACAACATATTGAAACAGTGGGCATTTAATAAACATCGTTTACGTCTACATCTGATAGCCCTTTGTTAAACTTGATCGGAAGATCTTGTAGCGATTGTGGGCATTGACAATACCGAACATAGTCTAAGAGCGCACATACCGCATCAACGTACTCAAGGGATGAATTAATAAATGTCGAGCAGTCTTTGAGAATATCTCATTAATGTGATTTTCCAAGTGATTCCCCGACAAATCACCTCTAAGGAGAGGGGTGAATGCAGTCCGTAAGTAGCAAGCATTGTCGAGCAGCGTTCCCGGGCCCCTGGACGGATGCGTACAGGTTTAAACTTTGAACCATTATCAAGTGCCGGATCCTTGCTTCACAAAGGGGATGTTCAACACGCCCAAAGTGCCTTCTTTTTCTTCCATATATGTGCGTCATGGCCAAACTCGGAAGGATGTTGGCGATTGAGTCAGAGCTCCTGTAAGATCTCACTTCAATTCAATGGCTACGTTTACTTCAATCAAGACCATTCCGAGAACTTTAATCGTAAAAGGTGTGCATCGGCAGTGTAGGCCCGGACCTGCACGACTAGTGGTGGCCAACGATGATTCAATCATTATTTATGTATCTTTACACACAATCAAGTAAGTAAACCCATTGCAATGGATGGTGCATGTGCTCGTAACGATATTTATGATACTTTATGCTGCGTTAGCTTGGAATTCAACGTCATCCAGATCCTGACGTTTCACAGCGATGAAGTAGAATGTAGGAGATGACAGATAAATAATACCGTACACGCCTTACGCACATGCTATTGTGTTTGACACGTTTGAAAGGCGTGGAAACAACATCCCGACGTTTTGATCAAATGCAGCCAACGACGGTATCGTCACTTATGGGGAATGTCGCACGAGCTGTGTTCTCGGCTATAGTTAGGACCTTATATAGTAGTGCCCGCCGATGCGGAACTGTCTGCACAACATAAGGTCGAAGCAGTGCAACATTCCCTACTTAAAGAAGGTGGCATCGGGTATTCTGCCCATGCATCTCTCTTGTCAATTACCTCCATCATAACCACTAGTGTCCTCGCTAGAGGTACGTATCTCTTATGATACAGCGCGTTAAGCTGAATCGCTAACACCCAATCTGGGGAAGACAGGTCGCTGAACTATCATGTCCTCCACGAGCCCTTCTCCGCCACCATCTACTCCATCCGGGCGAAGGATTCGTTTCGCTCCCGACGACCAAATTCTGAATCCAGACGAGCCAGCCATCGACTCGGATGACGAAGTTCCTTCAACTCCGCGTCAATCAGTCGATCCGCGAATGCGAGAGTTTCCGTCACCTACAGAATCCATATCCTCTGCATCATCTAGCGAGGGTCCATCTACGCCTTCTCCACTTGCAGGCAGAAGGTTTGTGGACTTGAAGTCGCCATATCCTGCATTCGACGATTCAAGTGATACAGTGGTACTCCACCCATCCCTCAATATGCATGCGTCTTTTGTCTGGGACGTGGCTCAAAGTCCAGAAGAATTTCTTCAACAGTGCGACAGTAGTCCTGCTGCAAAATGGGCAACAGACGGAGAGCCGCTGTCAGACTTCACGCTAACTCTAGAAGGCATCTACGAATGGAAGATAGATGTCGTCGCCCGAGGGGATGACTTGCCCTATCCTGCCATGAAAGACATTTTCTTGTCCATCTACGAGAACATGTCGAAGCTGGTAGGCAAAGAGGTTGTGGATAGGCTTCATCCGCATACAAGGAAACGAGTATTCGCAGCTCGCGAAGCGCGTTGTACCGAGTTCTCGCTGAACTCTGCAGAGGAACCATTGCGCCGCGTCGACTTCCTGATTGGCGCGCGTAGGTTTCTTGGTGTATCTGCGTCTCTTGGGACGCAAAAGTTGGTTCTAAATGTTGGTACTTTGGCTTCACCGAACTAACTACCAGCTTTCTATTCATTTATACATATTCATATACTCGGATTCCTGTACGACGCACCTCATTTGTACTATCGATATTTACTCACATATTGTCAAGCATCCCATTTCGTAGTTTTATCACTCTTATAATTCTTCCACTGCCATAGTCTGTATAACTTCTAATACGTATGCCTGCCATACCCTTTCGTTGTCGATAGTATTCTTCGCATCATACACGCTTCGTAGAACACATGGAATGACACTGAATGACTCACACCTGTGTTGGTAATCATGCAGCCTTGTGCTCCGTCCATATATGCAACTCACAGAGATAATTCTAGCGGTATGCTCTGCCGGTATGGGGATTAGGAATGTGAACCTGTGTGTACACGAACGCGTCTAATTAAATACATGTTAATGAATCGGATTTGGCCACAGGAGCTTGATAGTATTACGAGTTTAGAGTCATCATGGGAGCGACCCGTTTCAATCATTGGCGATTCCACACTACTGAGCGCCGCAGTCTTAGTATATCAGTAGCAATTAGGCAATCCTTGTCCTAACTTCATTTCTACGAGCCTAGCTTAGTTAAGCGCCCGTTCGTGAATGCCATCGTCGTAAGCCCAAATGGAGTTTCCCCGGTAAAACCTTCACTCGAATCGCCCGAGGACATTGTACTCGTCAAAGTCAAGGAAACAAACGTGTATTCAAATGAGCAGCGCAGTCCAAAATCAAGCAAACGGACATGGTTTACCGGGGTTTACCTTGGAAACATGATCCTACATTTTACACGTGAAGAACCAAGCGCGCTGGCGCGAACTCCAAAAATAAGCCATCCAACTTTCCAACCATTGTGTTCAGACCTTCCTATTGCGGGTAAATTTGTAACTTTGTACCGAAACAGGAGTCGTTCAAAGAAGATCGCATAAGATATAGAGTGCAGCTTATTCTGCTGTCATCAAGCTTTCGTAGGTTGTGGCTCTCAGAATATAAGCATATTGTTATAGATGCCTTAGTTTTCAAAGCGAGGAATTAAGATCGACAACGCCCGTCGTTATGACATGTTTAGCACATGGCCAAAGCGATCGCGTTCCTTTAAATATTTGTAATGGCGGCCCAATAGAATTAGACACTGCCTCCATTCGACAGAAAGGCGTGGTGAGTTCCGCATTTCTATGTACGTGTAGCCGGCCACGCCGAATTTGGTTTTGCCACCAAGTTAAGCCCTTGGGGTCATTTGGGTTGTCTTGAGCGGATCGTATCGCCATACGGTTATTTGGTATTTAGACTGCTACATAAAGGGAATTCACAATATCCAACACCGCCCTTCAATCGCTCGACTCTACCCAGTGGACACCGAATTGTACTTACAACCCCCAGTAACACCTCGTTCACCCTAAGTAAGTAACCTTGTGATGTCCAATTTTACGCATATCGAACATTGGTGCACTAACACGAACGTATAAGCAGGCAGAATGTTTTCCAAATCTTCATTATTTAATGACCATGGCAACGAAACGGTCGTTGAAAGACAAGTTCGCTTCAACCCAGACGAGCAACACTTTCTTGCAGTTACTGACTACTCTGGGTCCCCTTCTCCGTCTGAGAGCCCTTTGAAACAATCGCCTACAGCTACTCTAACGCCGGAGATGTTGGACGCGCGTCTTAACCAGGTAGTTCATGCTCATAACCGAAGCAACTCCGACGATTCTTGGGGCACCATCTCTCTATTTAACATAGATAGCCCGCAAGAGGCACGACAGGCGCCGTTAATGAGCGCGAGCATGCTGGACGCCCAAGGTATTCACTGGAATATCCATGGCTCACGCACATCTACAGTCAATGATGGCGAGTGTGCTACGCTTTCCCGCGGTGTGAGACAGATCATGTTACATTCAGATAAGCTTCATCGGAACATACTGGTTACACCAAAGCCGATAGACAGCTTTATCACTATTGGGCGCGTGTATGACGTTATTCGGGAGGCCCTTGACACCCAAGTCAGCGTGAATTCTAATCTATTCGAAGAGCAATGTACGGAGATGAAACGTGCTATTTGGGAATCATCCAGACGCAGATCACAAAACAGCGAGCTCGGAATAAAACACGTTCAGTGGATAGACTTTCTCCTCGATTACCATATCGTTGTCGGAATATCTACCACGACCGGATCTGAATATTGGTTTGTTCACTTCGATAAAGCTGAATCTCTGTAATCGTCATATCGCAATGCGATTCGCTATTAGTATTATATTTTACATTTTTACATACATATGCTATGGGGAGGTAATTGCAACAGTATTAGTTTAGTAAAAAGACGCTATTCAATACAGATTTGATATTTAATATCGGACTACTGGTATTGTACTAGTATCCTAGCATCAACGAGATATATAACTGAGATCCCCGCTATTTTGATATGAGAAGCAGCACACGCTCTCCTGCATCCGAACTATTACGAATCAAGAGCCTTGTGTCTCACAAAGTACTACGAACTGTCAAGCGCCCAACATGAGCGCTAAGCGCGGAGCAACGCTGGTGCAGAGTCATTGTCATTTTGTATTCGTACCTTTCTAAATTCGAAATCAGAATAACTGTAAAAAATATACCTCATAGAATATCTTAGCTGGTTTTCGCTCTAATCGTTTCCAACTGAGCGCCTTTGGGAAAACCATTGGAAAGAAGAAGATAAATCGAATCGCCTCCGCGATCACGTGATTTTATCCTCGAACGTTTCCTGCCTCATTTTCGCCTCGAGGCATTCTACCATCATGATAAGGCTCGACCCGTTGATTCTTCCCTCCCTTCCACTTTCATCGTCTCCTATACTATGTAGGATTACCCGCCCACACCATCGTAGCTTTTTACTCTATTTTCCTGCACACAATGAACTATTCGTGGAATAACGGTGAGGCCTTCGGTCATCGCCGTTCGTCAGGGGAGGCATTCATATTACGGCGGTCAAAGATAAATGTTTCAGCAGGAACAAAAGACAATGCCGAAGTTGGATGGTTGAGTGGGGAGTTTATTGTGTTCTATCATTACACGGTAAGCCCCATACATGCTCTTCTTCGCTTTTACTATTCGACTTTGGGTTTGACCCGAACATTTGGCTGCATATTTCGTTGTTAGCCTAAACCGATCGAATAACAACCACTACTAGGAGTATAAATTGCCCAGTATTTACGCTGCAACACCCTGATCGCCACTTGACGCTTGATAGGCCGTTATTGGCAGTCGCGCATGTCGCCATGAACATGAATATTGTCCGCATTCCTTCGTCGCCATAGACATCCGAAATATCTGACATGCAAACATAGAGGAGCATACGTAGCGCGTAATCGCCACTTGCGATGTGTCGGAAGGAGCCCAGAGTAAAGAGACAGATTTTATGGCAATTGAAGCTATCTTTGGTGCGTTTTCTGGCGTTTCGTTATTGCGCCTGAAATGTTACCTGAGCTCCGCACCAATGACAGTCCTTTTTGACCCGTTTCTATCATCCTAAGCATGTGACGGCGGTTTCTTTCTTTAAGCAATGACTATGGGAATAACGCGACTCGCCTGTATTTGTTCGCTAGGCAGTCGCTTTTCCCTTGCAAAAGCTATACAAGGGTTTCATTGGCTCTCCTACATTCATCCCGCCATTCTCACCATGTCTGGCCGAGGACGCTATACCAGGTAGCGTGCGCCCATCTGCCATCGAGGGGTGATGTCTTTGGAACCGCATCAATCCCCGGACACCTCTTTAACCCCATTTAGCTCAGCGAATGTGGTATTTCGCCCAGGATGGTAACCATATAAGCGAAACCCTAAGACCTGCGCTCCCTGACTCTCTCCCAAAAAGCCACTCGTTATCACCTCGCCACCACCGCCTTCCGCAATGTTCAGACGTGTACACTTTGCTCCAACCAACAGGATATACTCTCCTGGATCAGCGACACCGTCCCCAACATTCACCGTCTCGTCGCTACCGTCCTCGTCATCCCCAGACCTTCTCACACCGCCGCCCGAGGAGGAGGATGATTACTTCCATGCCGTCTACCCGCGTACGCCATACTCGACGAACATGGACCTTTACCCAGAGGCGATCATTCCAAAACCTAGGCAGATTCACTTTCTGCTTGCTTACTCGCCGCACTCTGAACCCGCATTCCATTACGACCTCGTTCATCCACCCACCAACGGCGACGGACAATATCCTATACACGCATTCTCTGAATACGCCACCTCTCCGCCTATGAATTCTATCATCGTCACCCATCCGTTGCTCAAATTCGACATCGAGGTTACTCCGCCGCCCGACTCTTCGAATAAATTCATCACGGTTGCGGACGTCCTCGTATCCATATACCGAAATCTACGCCTTTCCATCCACCCCGTCGAATACGCCGAGCTCCCGGATGGGGAGAGACGGGAAGGCGTCGACGCCGCATATTATGTACGCTGCGGTACTGTCCGCGATCCCGAAGAGCGAGCGACGGAAGAGCGCAAAGGAATCAAGAAGATCGACCTCCTCATGGGCTGCACCCGCTTCATGGGGCTCTCTGGGACGCTCAGCGGACCTGAAGTCTGGGAGCTCAATCTTGCGTAACGCAGTACAGTTTGCAGCCGAACGTTCGGCTTTGAACACCTCCCTCTCCATATACCCCCCTTTGGAGAGTCTCGCCCAGCGACCAGGACCATCGCGGATGATGCGGCCAGCTGGTGGTCTTCCTTTTTAGGTGGTCCCTCTGTTCGCCGCTGTCGCGTGATGCTCCGTGCACATACTTAGCACGGTCCCAAGCTTTCGTTCGCACGCCTTCTGCAGGAGCTGTTGGGACAGGAAGAAAACGAGGAAAAAGGAACGATGACAGAGCTTGGTCCAGACACTACCGGTATCTTATCATTTCATTATTCATCTTTATCGTCTATTCGCCTATTTCCTGCCTTACAACGCCGTCTTCTTTGAGGACGCGCGGTATGCTTTTCTTTTAGTTACTATCTTGGCCATGCAATCTCACACGTCGCTGGTACTTTATGGATATCTATAGAACCTTCATTTCTCCCTATGTGCCCTTCTCGGCTCTCGCTCGGATGTAACCGCTCATAGTAAAAGTAGTTATCGCGGCCGGCGCGATGGTATGCATCGTCGCCCGGCAATACCACGTATTTGTGGCATGCAGCATGTTATTCGATCTTTGAGTCGTATTTACTTGCACATATAGAATTTCGTTTTCGTCACCGCCATCTGTAATCTCGCCTTATAAGGATTCATAAGCTGTCAGTCAACTTGCTAAGAATCCAACGTTGAAAGCCAGAATGGAGTTACTTGGTATTGAACTGTTCTGTAATAGGGGCACAAATAGAATAGATATCAGCTACATATGGGACGCCCAAAATACGCAAAATGGCTTTGACACCGGTGTGGTGCTGTGCCGATGCTGCGCTGTTGGGGCCGACCCTTCCCTCCGATGTTGGTCCCACAGTGGGCAGGCAGGGCGCTAAGATAAGCGCCAGAGGCACTGTTCCATATCACGATTGCTCACCCAACAGTAGATAATCACACCGACACAGATGGGCATCCATCTCCGCCGTGGGCGTATAAGTCTGATCTTAGAGGAGTAGCTACGTACCATATACTATTTACAAGCTACATAGTTTGCTCGTAATCGTTGACTCATTGATACGAATTTTCCCTTTCATGAATCCAACACTAGCACAGGAGATGACATCGCCGCCGTGCGGAGAAGGCGCCTCTAAAACATCACATTTGTATATCGAACTATATTCTACTCGATTTATAATGATAGATGTTCGCTTTTCTCACTTCGGAATGCTCTCGGATTGTGAGTTACAAACACGCGCGCAAAATCTGTTGGCAGTATTAAGTTCGTCGTTAATTAAGTTAACATCTTCTAGCCCCGAAAACTTCAATGAAATGTGCTGGGTGAAGGCCAAAGTGCTGAGCTTGATAATAATCTGTCGTAAAGATGCTCATGAAATCAATTCATGATAGTGTTGAACACGTAGGAAGCATAATTTGATTGATGTTTGCTCGCCAGAAGAGTCATCAACTGAAGCAGACCATGTACATTTGGGCTATCTCCAATCGAACGTAGTATTACATCGTATCGAGTAGAATATAGGTTATAAGATTTGTAATTGAGCTTCAAGCCTGGACGATTCCAACCGAATCCAACGATGCATAAGTAGAATGCAGTTCCTCGCAGCTGGTCTCACACCTTGAATGTTAGCACAGAACCATAGGTCGAATTCATTCCGAATACACAGCTTACATTAGAATGCTACATTAGTGAAAGGACACGCCCGCCATCAACCAAAAAACGAGGCTACGGAACCTTAAAATGAGGCGATGATTGTGGCGCACGGGACATCCAATCCCGTCGGAATGTTGGGAAATGGCTGGGAATGGACGATCCAAAAAAGATACTGCGCACTTGTACAAAATCCATATTCTGCACCAAATGCGTCGAACAACCTCCGCTTAGGGCTCCAATTTCTGAATGCAGTGTGCCCTCATCTCAAAAGGGTACGATGTGCAGCGTCCAAATGTAAAATTCAAACTTTAGCGCCAGACACCTTGGTCCATAAATTCCTGAATCGGATCCATTGACGTATGTTATACATATAACTCCCAACATCCCATAGATTGAATTTATCCATCCCAAGAGAACTCCGATGATATGTGTTCCGTGGTGTTCAATAAGGTGACGTGTTTAGGCTCTCACGCCTAGTTTTGGAGCGCGGAAATCTGCCTATTTTCCGTTCACCAGAGTTCACAAATTTGAAGCACTTACTCTCCACCTTCAGCGTTTATTCCTCGCAACTATAACCAAGCATTCATGCTGTCTACCCCGCAGCCTTTCCTTTATGTTGTGTCGTCTTGTCAACGGCACCGTCGGTCAAATATTGCTTGCGTTGGTCTGAGCGCTTGCTGAGAGTCTAATTTTAGGTAACGGCCAGGCGGTGTTGGTAACCCGGAATTTCAACGGGTCCTGATCTCCAACTCAACGAATCTCTCGTCTCACAGGAAAGCTATACATGCATCTCATTTGGTACATTGCCATATGAAGGCGTCGCGATATAAAGGCCACCCACGCGTAAATTACATACATCGCCATATTTCAACCCCCAACCCGCGTCAACTCTAACAACCCAACGCGTCGCTCAATCACAATGCCCGTTCCACACGCAAAGCAAGTACGATTCGCGTACAAAAACACTTTCCATTCCCCACCGGCTACGCCTGCAATGCCCCCGCTGACGTTCTCATCATCGACTCCTCCGTCGTCATTGGGTGTTATCACGCCTCCAACAACCGTCTACCCACTCGCGACGCCACCATCTGCACCCCACAAGGGGTATAATAGCCCCCCGACACCGGGGTACGCTGGATCCCCGCGCCTTCATCCATATCTGGACGTGGCCGGGATCAGCTGGGACTTGCTGGATCATCCATCCATGATATCACGACACCATCAGTCTATCTCGAGCCGCGCGTGGAAGGAGCCCGCCACGACACCCCCGCTCCCATTCATGACCATCACGGTCTCCAGCTTCCCATGGAAGTTTAACGTGCACGCGTCGAACCGCGTCTATGTCACCTTCGAGGACGTGGTGGAGACTATCTACCGCTCACTACGCAAGATCGTCACGGAGGCCGAGTTCCACAGCGCCGCGTCGCCAACGGACCAGCGCCGCGTTTCGCGAGCATATGAACAACGCTACAGGCGGCAACGCAGCACGAAGCTCTACGAAGAGGAGAAGCGCGGCGGCTTGAAACGCGTCGATTTCCTCATGGAGCGGACGCGCTTCGTCGCGCTCTCCAACCATTCCCGTCGTTCTGACGAATGGCACCTCAACGTTACTTGAAGGGAAACATCTCCCTTCGAGTTCCACTCAACGCCCTTGTTCAAGAATGAGCCTCGCGCTTGACATCGAGGATATCTCGGCGGCTTCTCTCGTTGCCACTTACACCCTGCTTCCGACTTCGTCACCACGCAGTGCCGAAATCCTATTGCCTCTGTTTTTAGCTGTCTCGCCGGTTCCGCGCTATCGCCCGTTTTCCACTTCGGTTTTGCGACATTATGCCAGCCATCAAACACTATCAGTAGCTCTGGTTGCTACCTGTAACCATATTTATCGGCCCTCGCTGGCCTTGAAGATGATGATCCCACTAAATCGCCTTGGCCTTCATCTATGTATCGTCCTCGTACATACATATATTATTTCCGAATATTCCCTACCAAGTAGCATATCTCTACGCACCTTACGATTAGTACTCTACTCCACGTACCTTTGTACAACTAGAACCAGGATTCGATTTATTGCGACGAATATTATGATTAATTGTTTTGAACAAATGTTCTCGAAAAACATTAACAACATTTGAAGTTGTCTTGAACCCACAACGAAATTCAGATGCATCGCATTGTACAAACATTCATTATCATGATAGGACTGCATCTCAAGAGCTCAAGTGAATGTTGAATTGATAAGGCTTACCTCGACGCCCTGCCCTTGAACCCTAGGACCGATGGTCTTCCCGTTATTAGGAGTGTACATCAATGAACATTGACCATTTCTAACGTTGGAGATCTTCTGTTGGTACCCACAGCTCCCATGCAGGGGCAGTTCGGACTCACCGCTCAGCGCTGCACGAATATCGATCTCATAAATTTAATTTGTAGGAGAACGAGGATGGTAGGCGAAACCTACTGCAACATCGACCTGCTGCCTGTGGTTTTCCCTGCATAGAGCTGACATCTGTGATTGATTTGCCATCGTGAGCTTGCCGTGAGCTGTCCTGAGTACGCAATGCGCAATGCAAACGCGCATGCGCAACTGTGGTCAGTCACCCCATGTGACTGTGACAGTTTGCCTGCCACTGCGCCGCTCACCCAACGCACACTGTTACTTTCCTCCAACAACAGACTCGCAAACATTCCCTCCACGCAGATATATAGTGAGTTTCCGACATTTCTGTTATCTCTGAGTTCTCTAAACTCATAAGCCTGACAGTGGCCTGAAGGTCGTCGTCCTATACGAACCCACCATGCAGTCGACGTCTAACGATACTACGGAGTCCCACGAGATCTTCGACTTCTGCACATTCAAGTTCTCAATAGCGCCCAGAAGGCTGGTCACGGAAACGAGCACCACATTTACGAAGAACCGACAGTAGCTGCGAAGGGAGAGTAGTCCACTCAGGTGCGCGTCGCGATTGTATCTCTGACGCCGAATGTTTCTAAACTTCACCGCAGCACTAATCGATTCATCGAACGCCGCCCATATCATAAGTTCCAGCATTTATGTAAATGCGTCCAACGCTGCTGGAGTTTCCACCTCAAAATGCGGTACGTTGTACTTTTGCCCGCTATACCAGGTTTTGTCTCATTTTCTTTGTTTGACAGCCATCTTCCTGTCGACATCTCGCGATTCTTCTATGCCCGATGTGACGCTTCATGATTAGCTGTCGACTTTCGCCCACGCGCAAATCGTGCCTTCGAGCTCTCGCGATTCTTCCGTACTCGTACCGTCTACTCGAAAATCAATAGCAGAGCCATTCCCTTTCGCCTGCGTTCGACTTGCGCCATCGCTTATTACCATGAGCAGGGCTCGGTTCTCCATCCTCGAGCAGTGTCGCCACGATCCATATGCGTATCTGGGAGGCCCATGAGGGGTAATCCACATCGCTGACGCCATTTACGCGGGAGGTAAGGTGAGAGTGTCAAATGTTGAGTAATCAACATACAGCCAGCATCCGGATTTGAAATCTCTGCCTATATGGCGCCGAATCCGCCTACCATCCAGGCGAATCACAGCCCGCAGTGGCCACCCCGCTCCCGCGCTCAATATCCAACCCTCATTCGCACCGTAGGACCTCCCTCCGACCCGATTGCCGCCTACCTCACGGCAGCGCCGCATGAGGTACACTATCTGTGGGATCACCGACCTGACGCGAATTACTCCCGTACGTTTTGTCGATGACGTCACACGTGCGTATACTCGTACAGCCCAGCCACATGCCACGTCGACACCTATATGTGTTGTATCTTACAACGGAAGGTTGCTCCGGATCGCCACCCCATCCGTCATGCGCGTCAGCCGTCTGGGATATCTGGATGAACCTTTTCGGGAAAGGAGTGTCTGCCTTCGTGGAGAGTTAATCTAGTCTCAGTGCCAGCCTCTCTCTTAACCGTCCCAATTCGTATGGGAGATCCAAATTCGACCGTTAAGAGTGGCTGGCACCGAGACTAGAGTTAATCTACTGCATTGTCGACGCCTCTAATGGCCTCTGTTGTAGCTCCGGACAGCTCGTTCGACAGCTCGGGAATCTCGTTCGACAATCTCGACGTCGAGGGTAGCTGTTTGGAACGGAAGTCGGCGACAACGTGGCTCGCAGGTTCGACATCGATACATTGATGTTTGCGCCCGAGGGTTAACGTGCTTCAGTCGAAAGGGCTCTTTCGGCCGCCTGCATTGTGTATCACAACGTCCCCGCCCGCGCCGTCCGCTGAGCAATCACGACACATCGACCTGCGCCTCCCATGTCGTCGACCCGACGCATTCTCTAACGATTTCCCTCTTGGTTCAGATGCCCGTATACCAACGCGCGCCGCGGGAGATGGAGAGCGCGAGCGCCTGATAGGCTCGAGTGCGTACTGCGCGCGAGCTCGAGGGGGTAAGGCGTTTTTGGGTGGTTGTCTTTCGCAGTGGTTAGACAGGTGGTGGTATTAAAGCGTCGCAGGATGGGAAGAAGGCGGTCAGTGGTTGGCGGATGGGCGGGCAAGTGCTCTTCGACCCATAGCTGAGTGCCGAGTGTGAGGCAGTGTCCCTGGGCATAATCTCTGTGAGGTCCTCGTTGAATGTTAGTGCAATAGCTTCATTACGTAACAATAAAATATAAATTTGCTCAATTGATTCATACGGCGGAGCCGAGATGTAAGTATCGATTTGATGATAACATTGCCAAACTGCCTTTATATTTTGCACAATTCGAGCTTGCCAGCTATCCTTCCAAATGACGAATAGTCTCTCCGGGGTTCCAGAAGAGCTGAAAATCAAGATCCTCTCCTTTCTTGATGCTGTTGCTCTCGCTCGCTGTTCGATGGTACGATCTTATCTTGGTCTTATCTTGAGTTTGATCTCGAAAGCAATTATTGAATGTGCGAGTTTCTAGACATGCAAATCCATCTGCGAAACCATCAAGAACTCTTCATTGTTAGCATATACTATTCAACTTCATTTAAACGGCCTCAAAGACGCTGGAGTGTCCGCTCCCCATGCTGACCTCCTCGCACATCTTCTGCGATATCGCCAGGCATGGCTTTCACTTAAATTGGGGGAGCCTGTTACTCTCTGGTTGCCGTATGATGGTTACAAAATGGAACTTGTCCGAGCCGCATTCGCTCATACGAACACGGAGCACATCGCTCACATCATATCGATACCTACTCCCAGCAACATCGAGAAACGTACATTCCAGAACGCCGGGAAAGGGACATTAGTTTTAACTTTCACCATGGACCCTACGCAAGACATGATAGCATTACTATACAATGATGAGACGTAAGTACTTGATCACCGATTCATCAGCTTTCTGCCCACATTTCAGCGTCTTCGCAGCCGACCCTCGCGGACTGACGCTCGTAACATTTGCATACATATTCGCACCATGTCTACCGACATCCCCCACCCATTAGCGCACAGTAGCTGCTTGACGATAACTATATATCCCAACCCAACTCTTGGTAACTATCCAGACCATGCTTCTCTATACGTCGCGCATAACATCTTGGCATTCACTTTCTTTGACCCCTTACTGCGGAGGCGTGTAATGATATGGGATTGGACCACCTCAGATCTCATACTAGTGCGCCACGTTTTTATGCCGTCCTCTAATCCATTTAACAATTTTGCAGGATTCCTCAATTGCGCTTGATCCTTGGCTTCCGCCTGTGAGAAACGGGTACCGATTCGGCCTCATCGACCACATGCACTGTCTCTTCATCTCCCCCGTGGATTCTGGGTCGATTCGACTGTACAAATACGTCCGACCTTCCGGCGTCCACCTCGCCACGCTGCACCTCCCACCCATTTCCGCGGGCATCAGTGTCCTGGGCGTAACCGCGCAGGCCGGGTCAATAACCGCGCAGCAAGCGACTCCCCACGTTCCGCTGGCGGTAAACGACGCGGACCGCCTGCACGTATTCAATCTGCTGTACAGAAAGGGGACGGAGGGGCCGCAGTCGACCATATCCACGAACGTGTTCGTGCACCAGCGTGTGTTTATGAGCTACATCGCGCACGCCGCAGACCCCGCTGCAGCGGGGCCACCGCTGGACGTCCCCTGGGCGGACTGGGGCCCGCGGAACACGCGCATCCTCTGCCCTGCGTACACGACGACAGGGCGAGGGCCTAATAGGTGAGCACGCGCGCGCGGGGCACCGCCTGACCTGCGCCGTGAGTATTAATCCTGTCCTGCAGGTGTGTCCACGGCCAACGCGTCGTCCAGTTTCCGCGCACTACGGAACGCGAACTTGGCGGCGCCCAGTCTGTGGAAGTGCTGGACTTCTCCCGCGCTGCCGTGCTGGCCGCCCAAGGCCTCCTTCCGCAGCCGCCATCGTCGCCAACGCATCCGCCGGGGGTGTTAGCGCCGCCCAGTATCGTCCGGCATCCTTACTTCCAGGGTGATGTTGAGACGCACCTGCCGTACGTGTCCTGGACGCGGGAGCTTCCGAGGCAGTACAATGATTTTCTCACAAACGAGGATTGCATTATCGGTATACAGGTGCGTTTCCGACGCTGTTCGTTATGCAACGTTAACTTTGGATTTACTTGGATTTACTATCCATTTTGTAGAATAAGGTCGCTACTACTGTTCGCCTGGATATATACACCATCTAGTAACGGTACAACCAATTGGATCAAGTGGGATCAATTGCGCGCCGTGATTTCAAACTAGCTAGCTGTTGACGCGCACATGAATGGCGATCAGGCCCAGTCTTGGATACTTTACATGCGCACATAGACGAGCACGTCTACAGCTGCTCAGACTGAACGCGTCCTTATTGCGCATCACAAGACAACCAGATTAGCAGTATGGTTCGTAAACGGCGTACATACATTGACGTCGGTAGCACAGCGCAGGTAACGTAAGATCGATATCTCATTGGTGAGCTACTATATCAGTGGACAAGCAATCAAATCCGTCAAATAAGTCTACAAAGGCGCGGAGGTTTAGGAGCTGCTGCAAGGAAAGGCGTCAACGAACGAAGCGGAGTGAATTCAAACAGGAGGCGAGCCAAGTGCGGAACGAAAATGAAATGTCCTTTTGTTCTTAACGTTGGCCCGCGAGCAATTCAATTATCACCAGCCGAGACAGAACCTATGAGTACAGCATCTGCGCGCTCAAATCAAAGACGAGGGACTCGGAGTGGCCAACACAGCGGCCCGACGCTCGTGGGAACAATTTCGGCAGGGTGTTGAGAGCTTGATCACGCTTGCTCAGGCTCTTCCCCTGCTAACCCCCGCCCTCGCACCGGCGCCCACCACACGTCTGCACCAGAGCGCTGAGACTATATTCCGAACCGTTACCAGATGTACAATTACGACGGCCCCCTCCATGCCACCAAATGACTCAGTATGCGCCTATATGACAGCCGGAGAGAAGAAACCTACTAGGTGGAGCGAAGGGCTTGATGGAACTTGGGGTGGAGGAAAGGTGGACGAGGGAGAGGAAACGGGCAAGGAGGCTCGGGCGAAGATGCTCAGGACGGCATGGAAGCGAGGCGGGGAAGTTGGAAGGGGAGGGGCGGCCGGGCGGGGCGAGGTGTACAAGCTCAGGCCACCGCTCGCGACCGCCCAACGCACTGTACGTTCGTTACTCTTCCATATGCCGCACTATGCTGATGAGATTGGTTCAGTCTGCTTTCTGGCACGCTTTCTTGTCCAGAGGATGCCAACACTCGTTGAACGAGCTGTAGCATAGCCAGGTTGACCTGCGCAACCGCGTTACTGCCATTCAACGCACTTTTCGCTCCTTCATCGTTATCGACGTCCACTAGCCCACCTAGTCCAGCCCCACCGTCGACTGTCGAAGAAAAGCGGCCGTCAGGGTATCGTCCATCATAGACGGGCTGGACTAGTCCATCGCCATCGATTCATCGGTCCCCGTCATCTACATATGATTCTCTGCGTCATGGCCCTCCAAAAGGAGCACATACCGACCGCCGCAGCTTCCATCGAGGCGCAGGCACCTTTGTGAACCACCCCGCCGAACTCATCAACGTCCACTCCGGCTGCTGCGCCTGCCAACTCTAGCTCTGGCCCTTCGCTTCCAATTCGCTTCCTTCAAAGTTCCATGAACGTGATACGTCTTCCGCCCTCGAACCCGCTGGAGCACTCCGAATCGTCACCACCGCTTTCGCCCTCCTCCGTTCCGTACAGCCGCAAATCTCGGCCATCCTCGATGGTTCAAGCGGTGTCCAGGCACCCCTTGAAGTCTTGGATGTTCTCAAGACTATCCGAATCACGTCGCCGAATCCACGGCGCGATGCGAACACTGTCCCGCATCACGACAGCGATCTTACGGTTGCTGATGACAACGAAGACACTGTGGGCAATCCGACGGAAGCAAAGCGCATTGAACAAAAGGAGCGGGGGTGCTCCTAGTTGGCCCGAAGCACGTCGAGCGGGTGGAGGAACAGGGCTGCTACTCCTCTACAGTGCCGCGCCGCCTATGTACGCCGCATGTTGCGCAAACGCGCCTCTGCGATCAAGGTCAACATCGAATCGTCCCTTAGGTTGGTCCTGCGAACAAACGTCACGTCCACGAAGACCGACAGTAGCCAGCGAGAGGAGGGTGGTACACCCAGGTGCGCGTCGCGATTGTATCTGTGACGGCGGATATGCTAACCTTCGCCACAGCACTACTTCGGTCCATCAAACACCGTACATATTATAAGTCCCAAGATTTCAATGCGTCCGACAATGCTGGTGGTTTCTCTTCAAGCTGTAGTACTGTACTTTCGACCGCTATCTCAGCTAGCGCTTATCTGTTATCTTCTCTGTTTGGAAGCCATCTAATTATCGCCCTCTCGCGACTCTTCCATGCCCCGATAAGGCCCTCGACATTTAGCTATCAACAGTCGCTTACGCTCAAGTCGTGCCTTCGAGCGCTCGCCTCCACCTCCTACCGTCTATTACGAATCAGTATTACAAGGATACCCTTCCTCCCGTGCTTGATTTGTCGTGGAAGGTTGCTCCAGCCGACACCACTCCTCGCGATGTCCTTTCAGTCGCTGCGTAGCTGTCTGGATAACTGGATGACCCATTTCGGGGAAAGGTGTATCAAGGGCCAATCGCCTCCGCGGAGAGTTTGTCTACCCCTGATGACCTCTCTTGCTCGGGAGAACTTTCGACAGTCTCGACGTCGAGGTAGCTGCTGGGATTGGGAAGTCCGCAACAACTCTCGCCCACAGGCTCGATAGCGATGCATCGCATCCCAGGAGCGGCTAGCGTGTTCCTGTCGAATGGGCGCATATGACCTCCACTGCGCGCCTGTGTTCTGTAACGCACACCCTCACTACCGCGCCACCCACTGATCAACCACCACGACCACGTCGACCTGCGGCTGCCTTTTCGTTGATGGACGCATAGTCGAACAATTTCCGTTCTTGGTCCAGATGCGCGTATATCAACGCGCGCCGCGGGAGGTGGAGAGAGCAGCCGTCTGCTAGGCTGGAGTGCGGACTACGCGCGCGCTCGAGAGGGCAGGGGCGCTTTTGGGATGGGGCCCTTCGCAATGGCTAGAACTAGGGTTTGGGGGATATCGACGCGTCGTGGGATGGGAAGGAGGCGGTCAGTGGGAGTCGGGTGTGCGGATGCGCAGGAACGTATCCCATGCTCTGAGACCCGCAGCCGAGCGCCGTCCAAGGCAACGTCCTTGGAGAGGAAGTAGCGCGAGGATTTCCGAACGACATCTATGTACCTACATGCATTGGAATAAAATTCGATACACGTCTCTATTTCTTGTTGACTGTTCGTGCAATGGCTTCATTACGTAACAATAGAACGTACATTTGCTCATTTGATACGAAATCGATGACAATGATGAGAGAGTTTTTTTCCTTTTCACTTCCTACCATCTGAATCTTGCCTAATTCAAGCTTGCCAGGCTCTGGCTACTCCTCCCAGTGTTAAATGACGAATAGTCTCCCCGGTGTTCCAGAGGAGCTGAGAATCAAGATCCTCTCCTTTCTTGACGCTATTGCTCTAGCTCGCTGTTCAATGGTACAATCTTATCTTGGTCTTATCTTGAGTCTGATCTCGAAAGCAGTTATTGAATATGCGAGATTCTAGACATGCAAATCCATCTGCGAAACCATCAAGAACTCTTCATTGTTAGCTTTTACTATTCAACTTCACTTGAACGGCCTGAAAAACACTCGACTGTCCACTTCCCACGCTGATCTCCTCGAACGTCTTCTGCGACATCGCCAGGCATGGCTCTCACTTGAATTGGGCGAGCCTGATACTCTGCAGTTGCCGTATAACAGTCATGGGATTAAACTTGTCGGAGCTGCAATCGCATTTACGAACAGTGAGCACGTCGCTGAAATTATATCACTACTACTTCCATCAACATCGAGAAATGCACAATCCAAAACGCGCAGGGACGTCAGTTTTGGCTTTAACAATGGACCCTACGCAAGACATGATAGCGTTACTATACGATGATGAGGCGTAAGTACTTCGATCATCGATTCATCAGCTTTGCATCCACGTCTCAGTATCTTGGCAGCCGACCCTCGGAGACTGACACTCGTAGCATTTGCATCCATATTCGCACAATGTCTACCGACATCTCCCACCCATTAGCGCACCATAGCGGCTTGACATCACTATCAGCCAACCCACCTGTTGGTAACCACCCAGAGGAACCGTCTCTATACGTCGCGCGTAACATCTTGGCGTCACTTTCTTTGACCCCTTACGGCGGAGGAGTGTAATGATATGGGATTGGACCACCTCAGATCTTCTACTGGTGCGCCACGTTTATATGCCGTCCTCTGATATATATAACCAAAATTTGCAGGATTCTCTGTTGCTCTTGATCCTTCGCTTCCACCTGTGAGATTCGGGCACAGATTCAGTTCATCGACCACACGTACTGTCTCTTCCTCTCGCCCGTTGATTCTGGGTCAATTCGGCTGTACA
>JACGCK010000241.1:0-61662 GCA_014925825.1 Pholiota molesta
TGATTCTGCAGAATTGTTCGTTGACACCGATGATCTATTAGATAAAGATATTCAAGAGGTCGCCGACATTCTCACTAGGACACTTCCAGAGATTGATGAGGCAACATGACTTTGAGGAGATATCGAGCTGATAGCAGGTGTTAGGTTGTTCAGATATGTTGACTGAACATGGCACTTTAATCTTGTATTGGATTGCCATTGTCAGTCAAGATATTGAGTGCAGCAAACCGATTGTTTTGAATATAAGAAGCGTAAAAGAAGAATGTATGTATATAATATCAATGTGCGAATGCGAACCATACAAACAATTTAAATGAAGATGCTCACATCCTGCACACATCCGAAATACGAGCATGATCCACGATGCAGCCTCGAGCAGGTCTTGACTCTGAGCTTGAGCCATCACTAATGCTTCTCGGAATTGCTGCCGAACACATCGTTCCACTTACTAAGTAATAATGCGATGACAGCGTAGGGCGACCAAAGGGCGACTCTCTGTTCTATACTTACTTCCGAGTCATCTCAAGAGATCTTGGCTGGAGTCCTGATTAGCAACTAGTAGTATATCCTATACTGACTCGGTTGTACTTGGTCGCAATCATTCGTAGCCATGGGGTCAGCATTTCGTGTCTCTCCCAGCTTCCTAAATGGTTTGAAGGCGCTCTTTCCTGAAAATACGGGCTCTCGAATCGGATCTACAACCACGACAGAGTCAAGTGTGTATTAATTCCTCAACTTTGATTATTCACAGCAACGCGATGATGACACTTCTTGAACATCTTTTTTATAGTCTTAAGGAATCCATGGTATATTGTCGCTGCGGTTGCTTTCAGCGCAAGTAACAGGCCAGAAGCTATTCCCCGCGTTTTCGAACACGTTTTGGAGGACATCAAGTCGAGCAGTTCAAGTCAGAGCGGGACGAAGCCAGACAACAAACTGCTTGCACAAAAATTGCGAGAAGCCCTTTTCAAATCCGGGCTCATAGTGGATACCCTATAGGTCCCTATTTTCTTGAACTAGGATCGACCTACAAGATGATCTAATGGATAAATCCCGTAGGCTATCAATGGCCTCAAATCTTTACATGAAGCAATGCCGGAAGAATTGAGAGACACAAAATTCAACGGTACGTTGAGTTGTCTTTCATGTCATCCAATCTACTGGTCAAATACCTGTCTATTCTAGTGATCCGAATGCTCCTCTTGCAGACTATGAAATCAATGGACAGTCTCTATGGCGTTCAGTCTACGGAGAAAAGGCGGATTCAGTACAGGGATTACTGACTCGATCTACCCAGATATGGGTGAGTTCCAGCTGTCGCGTGTTCTTCCCTTTAACCTAATAATTCGTAGGATGGTTCTCAAAAACAATTGGGTACGGTCTGGTCTACGGTCACACAGATATCCTTCTGCTCTCGAAACTTCTTATACCCTGGTGGCAGCCCTGATTGCTGGTGACACTCCTCAACAGATCGCCTGGCATCTCGACGGTGCCCAGAGAGGCGGTGCTTCCTTCGAAGAAGTACGCGCGGTGAGAGAACTTTCGATAAGAGTCGCAGAGTTTTCTGGGGTCCAATGGCGGCATACCATTCCCGAGGTGGAAGCGGCGAAATTTGAGTATGTAGAGGATTAATGTTTTAACAGGTGATATACCAAGGTATTGGTAGGCTACTTCCATGCGAACAAACTTAGTAGTCAACAATCTGGAGCGTTCCAGTCATGTCATATCCTAGAATTGTCCTAGAATGGTACCTGCATGAAGCTGGAAGCCATTCCATATATCGGATAACGCATTTCAAGGCTCCCATGAACCTTGATCAGTCTATAAATTTGTACGGTGTGAGGAAATAATTCAGGAAAGAACGAGGAAATATGTGGCGAACCAATGCATTCTCTCCCAAATTCTACTCAAATGCAAGCCGGTCCACTATATTTTCGCCTTTGTACCTTGGAAAAGCAAAATTTGAAAGAACTCCAGGTAAATAAAAGGCCCAAATTTCAGCGACCAACTAAGTATGTTGAACGGGAATTGGAGGCGCGAGAGTTCGAAGACCAGAAGTATAAGTTTTCACAGCATTCAGGATTCCAGCACCAGCAAAGATCAGATTAATGCAGTCAAAAATGAGACGGGATACAAGGTTCCAAATGTTGATGAGATGTCCTCAATGATAACTAGAGTCTTGCTTCAAGAGTCAACAAAGGTCAACGATAAAGTTAATGTTCAGTGGACGCAGTTTGGACAGCAAGCCGAAATTTGCCAAGCCTTTCGGCAACCGGCGCTAACATTGCCGCGGAGTTGTTCAACAAACATCACGTGAAAACGCGCGCTAATTTGATGCGTATGAACTACAGTGAGCGCTGAGCGCTGAAGATCGCGAAGCGCCGCACATTGAGATTGAGATGAATTATAGAAATTGGGTTGGTAGACTACCTAATAGATTACCAGGCAGACGTTGGCGCGTCCACCGCCCGACTCCGCAACCGCCGCATCGGCCCAGACTCGTCCAGAACCTGGAACAGAGTCACAGCCTCAGACAACTCACAGCAGTATTTGAGGCTCTGCTTTCCATGGATTCATCTTCCAGATGGCACTGTTGCCATTGCATGTACAATTGTATTTCATTTTACTCATGAGCAAGTACACGCCGCGCTCTGACCGCGCTCCATGGACTGAAAACGCCGAAATAGTCACTTGCGCGTCACCGTGACAGCGCGCAGAGCGTGCGAACGCTTAAATTGGCGCTCCGCCGCGGCACGCGTGGTGGGCGCCCGCTCACACGAGTCGGACGGCTTGCATTGTAGAAGAGGCGGAGAGCACAGTGCAGTTTCGAAGTGAGGCGAGCTACGCATCAAGCGCGTCGTAATATAAATATATCTGCTATGATCGCTACAGTGCCAGCGGCATTCGTTGTGGACCGTTCAGCGGTGCGAAGCTAAGCAGCGGGCCACCCTTCTTGATGAAACGACGTTTAGACTTCTGGAAAGGAGTTCCCGGGACAAGACCTTGAAACCTCGCCCCAAACATTACTAGTTGGCCACGGCTCACGTCTCGAAATCGCTGTTCAGAGGTGAGCGCGCCCCAGCGCGCGTGAGTCGCCACGTGATGCCATGGTGGGCTACTTTCGGGCTTTAACACTGCAGCTTTCCTGTTTCCTCCACCACACGCACCAGACACCATCCCCCCATCCCAGCGGTTGTCCTCCCCCAGGTACCGCATGGATAACCACAACCCCCAAACTTCTAGGGCGACCGCGCCCTACAGCACGCTCGCGGCGCTCCTTGGCGTCAGCGGTCCGTTGCGCCTCCTGCCGCAAGGCCCCGCGCCCAAACCGCACATCGTTCTCAAACGCGATTATTCGAAAGACAACAACAGCGCTGGTGCTTTATCAGCGAGAACTATCCGTTTCAGCTTCATTGCAGGCAAGAAGTTTAGCATTAACAAAGGACAGCCGCTACTCTTCGCGGTGGCGGCGCCCGACGACCCAGACGGCAAGACGCTCTTGAGCGATGTCAACGCCTTCTTATTAGAGGGCGATATCCTGAATGTCACAGAAGAAATAGAACAAGAACCCGCCGGCCGCTCTGAAATAGAGAGCCCGAAACCGAGCAAACCGATCAATATCGACAGCCTCCCCCCAAGGATGCGGAAGAGCGTGGCGAGTAAGAAGACTTACGCGAGTTATAGTGAGAGTGAGTTTTATATCTCTCCTTTTCAGAAACCCTTTCACACTTCATGGCATTCTTAGAGGACTCCACTAACTCTAACTCGGAATCCTCCTCGAGCGCGCTCGAGGCGCCGCCGCCGCGCGCATACCGCTCCACCGACGTCCAAACAGACCCCACCCCAATTGCGAAACCCCACGTAATTCCATCTCCGCACCGAATTCCCCTCTCAATCCCACAGCATCCTGATCAATCGCCAACACAATTACCTTCGCCCGTGTCTGCGGACCATGCGCGAGAGGTAATACCAGACGCGCTTGTCCCTTTTGATGGCGGCGACGTCGACGACGTATGTTGCAATTAATTTGTTCATATAACTTCTGGCCTAACTTATTGTAGTATGCGCGCTCTGACCGAAGCCGAAGTTTGTCTCCAATGGATCTTAGTAGCGAAAGCTGCACTCCCGCGAACATGCTGGTGCCTCTACCCGCCACATTACCTGAAGGCGCTGCAGACGCTCTGCCGCTCGAATCATTACTGATGCAGACTCCACCGCCATTACCACCATTATCTATCACTCAATCTATGGATGACAGCGAAGTCGTATCCGCAGTACCTGAACCCGCTCTTGCTCTGGCGTCAAGCGTTGCCGTTCCTTCGGTTTCGCTACCCCAAGTACTGATTCCAACACTGTCAGAGGTATCTGTTTTAGGTGCCGGCGCTAGTACTGTAGAGTCTCTTGAGTTGCCCAAGGTCGAGCCAGTATCAGTAGCCATTGCAGTTGAACCTGAGCAGACCGACCTAGTCGAGACAGGACTTGCTGAGGTACGACCCCGAGAGCCTTCTTCTATTGACAAGCAGTGCATTAACCGATTAAACAGGCAGAGGGAAAGGCGCCCACTGCAGAAGCTGTTGCTTCTCCCAAATCGCCTCATCTAGAACCCCGCGCCCGTACGCCAGAAGCGGAGAACATACCTTCCGCACCGCGCGCGATGACACAAACCCACGCATTGCGCCGCAGCTAAGCGAGGTGCACGAGGCGCCCAGTCAACCTTCCTACAGCCCTCCCGCACCGACGCCTACCCTCATTAAGAAGGCGATTTCGAAAGCTATGTTATCGGCACCTACGTTTGTTAAGAGCGCGCGGGCATCCATACAAGGCACCTGGGACACTGCTCCATCAGCGCCTTATATTCCCACGCCCACAGTAGGCAACCCGTTGGGCATCAGGCCTTCCTCCAGCCTGCCCTCCAATCAGAAGCCGATCCCAACGGCGCCGCGAAGCCTCTCCGCGGCAACGACTGCGAAGAAGCCTATTGTCGTGGGCGCGAAATGGTCTGCCGCGCGCAACTCAGGGACGAGCGTGGCAAACATATCTAGCAATGGTGTTTCAGCTTCATCCAGCTCATCGTCAATCTCGTCATCGTCCACTATACCCACCTCGCCCATTATATCAACGGACGCCACTCTTTCAGTCACAAAGTCAGATCTTTCACAAATACTTCGCTATTCATCTCCCTCGCCTCCGCCGCAGCCATTAACCGAACCTCCTCCATCTCCTCCTCCACAATCTGCGCCCAGCAAGTGGAAGCGCGTTAATTCTAACGATGAAAATTGCCCAGCGCTAGCATCCGTATAGTTGGACCCGCACCACCTGAGCGCGTTGTTAGCACCGAAAGTATTTCCCTTAAACGCCCCCATGAATCATCTATGAATTCATCAGGATATACCATACAATCAATTGGCGCCGCCGCTGAGGACGAGCATCCTTCCAAGAAATGTAAAACTAGAGATTCGGCATCACCTCCACCCTCGAAATCCACCGCACCTGCACCTCTTATCATCCGAGTGAGACCTCTTGCATCGATACAGTCGCAGTCGCCGTCGATATTGTCGCCTGCAACTTCTTCTTCGACAGTGTCAACTACAACATCTAGCTATACGAAATCTCAACCCGCACACGAGCCTATTAAAGTCACAATCCCTGTTCCGAAAGGAAGAGGTAGGTCCCATCTTTCCTGGCTTTACGCGCCCTTCGGGCTGTTGTCTGGATCTTTGTGATGCGATGAGTGTCTGACACCTTATCTCAGCATATCTCAACCATCCGTTACCACCCAAACCCGTCATAATAGCCTCTGGATCCTCCTACCGACCGCAAACAAAACGCGAGCAGAAGCAGAAAACATTCTGCAGACGCGAAGAGAGCAGCTCCACGCACTGATTGGCCTTCAACATCGCCAACGCAGAGTATCGTCTAGAGTATCGGCCATTCAATCAGATGGCTGAACCGAGCGTGCAAAAGATCCTGTTCAATAGCGATGGACGCAGGTCGCGTTCATCTGTTCGTATCAGTTTTTGTGCTCGTCTTCGCGCTTTGCTGATGGTTGTGGTGTTGTGGTTACTGCAGGCGCGGACCGTACGCTGCGGATATGGGATAACAAGCCATCGGCGGCGGCCGAGGTCGCGCGGCTGTCGCATAATTCACAGATCGCGTCTGCATGCTGGCTGGAGGGAGCGCCCGCAGTTATGACTATGTGTATGGATGGTTCACTTTCTACTTGGACACGGGGCATGGTGAGTGTTCTATTTTTAGGTTTCATCTTTCACCCCACTGAAACGTATTGACACTGTATCGGATCTATAGGGAAATGAATGGAAATTTGCTCGATTATTGATGGTGGCAGACGCTCGTGTGGCGGACATCCCGTTCTGCATGGCGTATGCAAAGGACCGCATTGCAGTGTCGATGCCCTCTGCGGTCAAAGTTTGGCTTCTCATTTCTGGTGAGTCTCGCCATCTTCCGTGTACGGAATATGTTTTCACCTTTGCCAATGGTAGGCACTTGGCAACCCAAAGAGAAATTGTGCGTTCTGGTGTTACAGCGCTCAAGTTTGTCCAAGATGGGAACGCACTCATTGGTGGCTGCCGAGACGGTGTTCTGTAAGCGTCGGAATTTAACATCTATACTTTGGTGCACGTATACTGATGTCTGATCGAAGATGGTATTGTGAAGTACCTAATGGCACGCTTCGAATGCACGCTTTCTTGTCACAAAAGCCTATGTGAGTAGTATATTTTTACTCTTTGCTGTGTTCGGCAATTGATTGTGGTGTGTAATAGTATTTCCATTGATATCCATCCTACTGGAACGTACTTGCTCGTTGCACAAGAGGGCGGAAAGGCCCATCTTGTTACGATGCGACCCAATGAAAACAAGGGCAACATCGAGCGCACATACACATCAGAGAAGATACAATCGATGTCCCAGAAGGCATTCCCTGCTGTGTTCGCTACCAAAGGTCAGGCGGTGCTATATGGCACTGTAAATGGCTGTGCTCTTGTGTGGGACAGGAAGAAGGGGACAATTGTTTATGGCTTGAAGCATCCGGAAGGTGAGAACCTACTCGTGTACTCTTTCCCACAATTCCCCGTGGGGCGTGGGCGGGCGTGGGCGTGGTATTCGGATTTCCTTGTGCTGATTTCTGGTTTAATTTATCTTGAAGGTGATCCTGTGCAAGCAGCTGCTGTGAGTAAACGATATATCACCGCGCTGAATTTGCGCTAATTGTAGAACTGATACAGATCTTTGACGGTCGTCCTGGTGTGGAAGGCTGGATGATTACGGGGACGAAGCAAGGTCGCCTGTTTTGGTGGCCGGTCCCTGTGGCCGCTGCGCCGAGCCATAGCGCGAGCGGTGGGGGAACACGTACGTCTGTTTTTGGCTGCCATGGGTGAAAAGTGGCTGACACTTTCTATAGCGGACGACTCGGAGCGAAAGCGACAGAAAGTCGCGTCATGACCTCGTCGATTTTGGTCAGTTTTCTTGTTTATTTTGGGACGGGTTATTGTACTGGCTAGTCTTTGAACGATGGACAGTTGTTATATATTGGTATTCTTAGTTAGAGCGTATAATATGTGGTATTTAATTGTGTACATCGCTATCGAATGCTGTCTGGTTTTTTGTATTTTGTATCAATCAAGGGAATTGAAACGTGAATGAAATATTGTTGTCGTGTATTTGGAAATATGCCACGGACACGGCCGTGCTCCTTTACACCTGCGATCAAGTCGTTGCAACCAACCTCTCCAGCCCAGTTCAGACCGTCAGCGACAGTCCCCAGCCCAACATCGATCTTCCCGTCCACCGTGCGCTGCGCCCCTGCCCCTCGTGTCGATTTTGGCTGACCTCCTTCCCCATTGTCCACAGTTCGTCTGCATTGTTTTAGACACTGCCTGCACACCCTACTTCAGCGATCCAGCCTCATCCCCGCATCCTGTTGTTGTTGCCCAGCCTCGCATTCTTAGCAAACAGGTCAGTTGACCTCTCCTCACCTGCCACCGGCTTGTCCGTCAGCGAGATGCGGCCACGAGGCCAGGTTGCCACGCCGCACGACATGCAGGCGATAAGCAGTCGTGCCAGGTCGCCCTGTGGATGCATGCTGACACTCTCCCTGTAGTAAACGTCCCAACACACGAGCAGAGCTTTAGACGTTCACAAACATGCAAACAATTAAATGCGTAGTTGTAGGAGATGGTGCTGTCGGAAAGGTACGTCATGAATCCCTTTTTCTGTCGTCTTTTATCTAACCATAGAATTCGCCCGGTGCTCTAGACTTGTCTATTGATTTCTTATACCACGAATAAATTCCCAAGTGAATATGTTCCGACTGTATGTACCCTCCTATTATGTTCCGTTTCGTAAACGGTAAGGAAACCTGCCTTCTATAGGTGTTCGATAATTATGCAGTTACTGTGATGATTGGCGAGGATCCGTATACATTAGGACTGTTCGACACGGCTGGTGCGTTAGCGTCCATTTGATAGCGAAAGCTTGGCGATTAATCTTGAATCCCTGCCAATCAGGTCAGGAGGATTACGACCGCCTCCGCCCTCTGTCGTATCCCCAGACAGACGTCTTCCTGGTCTGCTTCAGTGTGACTTCGCCTGCTTCCTTTGAAAACGTGAAGGAGAAGTGGTTCCCAGAAGTGCATCACCACTGCCCTGGTGTCCCTTGCCTTATCGTCGGAACACAGGTGGATTTGAGGGAAGACTCGCAGGTGATTGAGAAGCTAGCCAGACAGAAGCAGAGGCCAGTCACGAGTGAACAGGGCGAGAGACTTGCCAGGGAACTCGGAGCTGTCAAGTACGTGGAATGTTCGGCACTGACGCAAAAGGGCTTGAAGAACGTGTTCGATGAGGTACGTTCTTATCCGTTACAACACCGCGATTACACCACCTTATTGCCTGCGTTCGTCTTCTTTGCTCAGGCGATCGTGGCTGCTCTTGAACCTCCTGTCCTGAAGAACAAGAAAAAGTTATGTCTCATCCTCTAAGAACGACCCTTTAACGACTAGGACCACCGCCTTTTTACATTATGCTTGTCACTCACGAATCAACCCTCACGCCACGATCTGGTTATATATCCGACATTGCCTATTTCTCCCCTTCTTTTCTCTCTGTGTGTGCCTGCCATTCTTATCTGCTACTAGTTAACACAGACGTATCTTCTTCGATTCATCCATTTTCCATATTGAGTTAGAGTCTGTTTTCCCCTTTTTTCTTTCTTGAAACATTCGGATCTCATTTTCCATTACTTGATGAAAGCAATGGGCCCTCATAGGCAATTTTTAGTGCTCTTAATTTTGCGGCAATTTTCTGAACCTGCGAACATCGCCGACGTTACCAGACGGTCACATCAGGTTAATTTAAAGGACCGCGTTGTTTAATTTTAATCCATTTTCGGGTCAGTTGATCTTATCTCATGAAGCGGATCAATTTGAAGTCATTCAGCTTCCTAGCAACCCCGCGCAAAGCAAAGAAATCAACGCAAAGAGGGGTCAAAAGCTGTCTTGTGCTTGTGGGGCAGTGGCACTGGCAGTGGATTGATCTGCATTCTGCATTCGCTTCGACGATAGAATCAAGTGAATACATCAACCGCAAGTTCAAGCTGGTCGGTGGGTATTCAATGGGTAAGTGGAGGAGCTAGCCTCGTGACCAGCCCCTCTAAAAGAGGATGTCGACCTCCGGAGGAATCCTCGATAGAGGGCCTGGTGGATCTGAATCAAAATTACTGATGAATCACAAATGATCGAAATTTGGCTGACAAATTTATTTTTAATTACTATATGAGGAAGCATATGTATGCGCTATGACGCGTCGCGCGCGCGCGCCTAAGCACTGAAGTCTGAAATTGCTGAAGTCTTCCACACTGCTTCTACTCTTCAAGAATGGCTAGTTTACTTGGGAAGGTGTCCAGCTAATAATATTCTGCAGTTGATTAGCTCCATTCCCGAGCTTGAAGGGCAACTCCCACTGGACATCTAGCCGAACTCTCGGAAATGCATCAAATTATCCAAGAATTATCTCTCTTCGAAGTTCGCGCTTCGTTAGTCTGCAGGTACGTCACCCAACAACAGCAAGTACCTCGACCAATGCAACTGCGTTAGACTGCATTCCATTCTTGCAGACCAGCTCGGTCAGGATAGCTTGGTATTCGCGGGAACGGGAAGCGACAAAACACTTCCCATCGCTATCAATACTTATTCTGCTTGATGACCCAGCATCAATTTGGCCATAGATATTCGTTTGAGGGTGTCTGAGGCGTCATTAGGCCATAAGAGCTTGTTGAAGCTTCATTTGGCTGGCTCTGGAGCTCATGATTCATGTCAAGGAGCGGAGTAAACAGTGAGAGCGTCAGTTTTCTTTCTCTTTGAATGCACCAAGGCCGCTTCGCTCCCAAGCATACTTAAAGGAAGTCGCTTGAGTGCTGTAACCATTGGGGTTTTGATTCTCCTGGGCTATCTGAGGTCTTACAGAGAAAATCGAGGTCTTTTTCGGCATGTTTAAAGCAGGAATCGCAAGGATAGTGCTTAGGGGCGCACGCGCAATGCGTCATAGCGCCTACATACGTTTCCGCATATGGTAATTAAAAAGAAATTTGTCAGCAGATTTCGATCATTTGTGATTCATCAGTAAATTTATTTCAGTTGCACCGGCCCCTCTATCGAGGATTCCCGCCCGCCGACATCCTCTTTTGGAGGGGACGGTCACCGGCCTATGGAGGAGCGTCGATCATTGATGGGGATTGCATACAAGCTGAAAAGACCAGTGGGCGAGCTCATGCCTATCGACATATCAGTAAATGAAGACGCCAAGACGCCGCCGCCCATAGGATGTCGATATTATCTTTGGCCGCGGCGGGACAGCTACGCAAGCTTACGCAAGGCGGGAGACTGACTTGGATCCCTCGGCCAAATGTATACAGTGAGAAGTATATATAAAAAAGTTGCGCGAGAAGGCTTTGTAGAGCATAACTGGTGGAGATGACGAACGAAGGTATAGAAGATGTGCGTAAAGGCACAGATACAATTCGAAGGATGGGCAGGGAAGCTCTACGGGCTACAGGCAGTGAAGAGGAGGAATGTTGTTGGAGGTGAGCAATGATTCATTATATCTGCCCAAGAATCTATCGTCGTGCTGAAAGCAACGGTCGGGCATCCACTGTCGAAGTTAGTATGTACAAGCAATCATATGTCGGACGCGCTCGAGATGGCCGACCTGACCACACGTAAGTAGACTGCATTTTATCCGGGAAATAATTGTGGGGTGGCCAACTTGAGCACATAAGAATACATATGTCAAAAGGTTCATTCAAAGTTCATTTTGCTTCCCGACAACTGGACACTACAAATGACTCTTCCCTTAGGCTATTAGTTGTAGCCTGTCATCCATTGAAGTAGTGAGCAGCTTCATGCACTAGCCGCCATTTCATAAAGAGCTTGTTTATCCTTGCTACTTTCGACTAAAGTGTGCAATATGCCTTTTTCTTTACCCAAAAGAGTTTTGGGCTTATCAAATTCGACCTAAGAATGATAGTAATTCGATACTGATCAGTGATGCGGACTTCAAGAAACGATGCTTACAAGTCTTCCACTATCTAGCACCATCTATGAGGCATTTAGTCATGCAACTTGCTATGAGCATAGAAAGGCAGGCACTGACAATCTTATCTGCATCCATGATCGTCTGGAGCCTATGAGCGATTGTGATAACGGTGACGTCCTGGCCAATTTTTGTCCTGAGAGTCCTTTGAATCACCGCGTCGGTTTTGTAGTCTAAAGATCGTTCGTAAGCCTGTCGACAATAAAATATTCGGATAATCAGACGCACCGACTGCGGAAGTTGCTGAAAATTCAGGCTCAGGAAATTAGCACTGCAGACGGGTATGCGCATACGCACCTTCATCAAGAATAAGAAGTTTGCTGCCACGAACGATTGCACGAGCAAGAGCAGTAATTTGCCTTTGTCCAACTGACAAATTGCTTCCACCACCGCCAATTTGTGTATCCAGCGTTATAGGAGCCTCTGCCTGCTGCAGTGAGAACAAACCCGAAGACCGAAGGGCGTTATTCAATGTGGCGTCATCGTATTGATCAAATGGGTCTAAATTCTGGCGAAGGGTTCCTAATAACAGCTTTGAATAAGAATCACTGAGCTAGATTGATGATAAACCCACCACTCAAAAGTTCAGGCTGAATCAACATGGGTTAGGACCGTTATTCGAGAAAGTAAGGCACGCACAGTTTGAGGAATGATTGTAATACTGGATCGTAAGGCGTCGAGATTGAGCTGACTTGTGGGAATACCATCATAATAAACTGTGCCCTCAGTTGGTATGCAACGCAGCAAGGCAAGGGTTAATGAGCTCTGGAAAAGTTGTAAATGTCAGGTGGGTGATCAGGTCATGATTAACTAGCAGCATACCTTTCCACTTCCTGTCCTCCCAACTACGACATGATTAATTGATATTAGTATGATAGACAGAGATGAAGTGGAGCTTGCCGACGCCAATGCGTTCTCCGGAAGAAATAGTGAAGGATATATTGTGCAAAACTTTGGGGCCAGTCTAGGAGAACGAATGGATATGAGAAACCAAGATTCAGACAAAAGTGTCAACGCACCAATGAATAACGGGCATTGAGATTTTCCACCCGGAGGTCTCCGCTGGTAGGCCAAGACGCAGGAGGTTTACCAGATTCTGTCGGTTGAGGATCATGGTCGATATCAATATATGCCTGAATGCGCTCCAAGCTACGGTTTCGGTATAAGTTTGAATCTTTGGTGCTTTAACGTATGGAATACCTATTGGCCTGAACTTCGAGTAAATTGAACATTCGAATCAACCAGAAAATGTTCACGCAGAAACTGGTGGCCATGTTTAATGAAAATCCCGTGTTAGCCGCGTTTGCTGTTCACCATATACCAAATAGGTGGCAAGTGCTGTGGTAAACACGGCGCCTAGGATATCTATCCTAAAGCCAATCCAACGATTCAAATTCCAGGAAATCCGAGCCGGGCCTGAATAATGATCAATGCGGTCGTACAATTCGCTTTTGAAGAGTTGTTGAGCAGCATAAGCTCGAATAGACACTAATTTAAATCAGCATTTTCGAAGGACATGAAAGACGAGGATTACAATACCAAGGCCTTGCATTGCAGCGCTAAAATGGGCAAGCATTGGAGAGCGCGCATTGCTGCAGTGAGGTTAGCCTCTACGGTATCAAAAACCGGCAACAGCTTTGCAAGATACCTCATTTCTCGCTTCACAGAAAGCTGTGCCTTCAGATATACATTTCCTGTCAGCACTCCAACGACTCCGATGCCAACTCCGGGAAGCAAAAATATTGGCGTTACAAGAGTGATGACGAAAAGCAGCATCAAAGCACCAACGACCCGGTCCATGACCCATATCAACGTTTGGACGATTGGACCGTCTACGGTACGTATATCTTGAGTGCACCTTGCCGTAATCCGCGCTGTTGGTGTCTCATCAAACCACCTATAAGGTATCAAAGTAGGCGTCATGATACAATAATAAGACACTAACCGCAAAGTACTTCCAAAACGGACTCTACCAACTTTGCATGAATAATCCTTGAGGCGTTGATGGATCGATAGTTATAATATAAGTTGTTCATGGCGAATAAGCCAAGGTGCCCAATAATGATCCCACATAAAGTGGTGAGATAACTATTCATTATTTAGCACTGCTCCTGCGTAAATATATAACTGTGTTACTTACAAGAACAGAGAAACTTCAGACGGATCGTGCGTTTCGTATTGGGACCCCCAGACCGCGAGGAACTTGGTCCTACCAATGGAAGCAAGCTGGGTTGCCACAAGTCCCAAAATAACGACAGGTATAGTATGATTCCTCCAAACGCCGAGAACAACAGCCGCATGGATTTCCAAGTAATATGTCCCTCAGCTAGCTCCTCAGCAAGCACGAGTTTCCCGTCGGCAGCAGCTTCAGGTGGAGGGTGTTTACCGTCCTTTTCAAGAGACTCCTTGTCATGCTCTAGTTCTGCAGCGAGTATCGGATCAACTGATAGGGCGGTGCCGATATCCGTTCCTTGGCTTCGTACACTACCATCGAGACCGATGGAAACAACAAATTGAGCGACGGGTCCGGCGAGAGCCACGTTGTGTGTCTATCCCATGTAAGTATTGTTCAATCATATACTGAATTGACAAGCAATAAACTTACCACCAACAGGATCGTCCTATCCTTTACAAGATCCCCGCAGAAGCATTGCTCGACGATCCACGATGACCTTGACAGAAAAAAATTTGATCTATGAATCTTCATTGACCAAGAAATTTTTGACCTACGTATGAACATCGAGCGCAGCAAGAACGTCGTCGAGTAGAAGTATTTTGGCCGGAGAGTAGATGGCTCTTGCAAGTGTCACTCGAGCCTATCAAAGGGTTTATCAGAGTGCTTCTTCTCGTTCTTCTGTATCAGTACCTTCTGGCCGCCACTGTAGAATAATTAGTATGCCAAGTTGGGTTCGTTGATACGAGAAGTCGACTTGCCTAAGTGTTAGACCTCTTTCTCCAACTTCTGTCTGATCGCCAGCCTCGAACAACTTAAGGTCGGCTTCCAAAGCACATTGTTGAATGACTACCAAAAATTTTCGTCAGGAGGACAATCTGAGAAAGCATATATGCACACCTTTTCGGTAGCGTTCCTCATTGTACGATGCCCCAAATAAGATATTGTCACGGATAGTTGTGTTCTGGACCCATGATTCTTGTGTCGCATATGCCACACCATGATCACGAGGGAGATTGAACCATGATTCACCACTGGAAGGGATGAAATGCATTTCGCCTACGTTTGTTTGAGAAAGATGTATGACGAGTCAGATTTTTGGTCACTCACCCAACAATGCCATCAGCATAGAAGTCTTGCCTGAGCCACTATTCTAAAAGATTAGTTTTTTTCCAATTGGGTTTTTAAGACACTTACGTTGGTCCTATGATCAAATTAATGCAATTATGCTTGAAGAGTAACTCGTCGGCGACCTGCAGTCTGAATCTCCTATTCGATGGTGTAAAAGAGGCGTCTTCATCTTCCGCAGACCATGCAAACATCGCCTTCCTGAATCCGATCTCCTGTGAATGATCTTCTTCGTTGATCACACTCGGAAGTGAACTGGCTTTGTTTTTGATTCTGAATTGATCTAGTAGTTCAGCATCCCGGATGAAGTTTGTGATTCTGTCAAGGGACACTTTCGCTGTAGGTAGTGCCAACCGTCAGGTATATTGTTTAGTAGTCTTGGTGTTTTCATTACCTTCGATGATGAGTCCAGTTTGCCAATTGAGACGATTGCTTTGAGATATCAGAATGCCGAAGCCCGACATGCTAGCGAAAATTTTAGATGCTGGAGGTGACGAGACTATTAGCAAGAGATAAATCGACATAGAAAAGTGCCGAACCATTCAATTGCTGCTTCATGATCACGGTGTATACGATGTATGTCAATAGCATCGAAAGGAAGGGGATACCATTGCTAGTGTCATTCGTATGAGCGACAGGAACACATTGCAATAAGAATGTTAGATCTACCCGACAACAACGTTGCATATTCTGAGGGCCTACAAAATGATAAGAGAAAAACATGTCGATGAAGTTAGCTTTGAGATATACTTTTGATTTCCATAACAATTTGAGTTCTTGCTGTCGGGATTGATCGATGCGTTGCGCTATCTTGATCTCCCATCCAAAGAGCTTAACCATGCGAAGGACGTTGACAGCTGTGGATCGTATATAAGGATGCCAAGCAGCCATATGGCAGATTTAGTTACCTTCGACTGTCTTTTGCACTCTCGCATCGGTCTGAAAAATAAATAAAAATATGACGATGTGCATCGCATGAAAGCTTTCAAATACCCACCAACTGCATTTTCGTCACTTGAATGTCCTGAATCATCTTTGCGATATATCCCAGTACTGGACTAAATGCCATGATGGCGACGAAGCCAAGAAAGGCACTTTGAGGGCAATATTTTTATCACGGATCCAAAAGAGATAAAAATAAAACCACAAACCTCCAGCCCAAGATATTATAAAGAAAAGCGAGGCATAGCATTATTTGAAGGGGAATTCGAAGGCCTATATCCCACAAAATCAGTCTAATAAGCAGAAAAATAAGAGAAAAAAATGACATACCAAGACTCACGAAGTCGACGCCTTCTATTATGTTGTCTAAATCAGTGGTGACTAAATTGTTGATTTTCCCGATGAGATTCTCAGCAGATCGCTCCTTCTTTGTGGATCCAGTTTCTACTTCATCATTTGCTTGGGTTCCTTGCGTTGATGTCTCCGCCGCCTCGAAAGAATCAGCATTGATGGTCTCTGTGTCTGTTGGATTATTTTCAGCTTCCGTAGAATCCACCGGCTTCGTGACAGGAATGATTGGCTTATCCTCAGGCTCAGGCGCATCACCTGAGGTTTCAGCTTTCAGCCTGATGCGCAGACTATGCTCGAAGACAAACTGGGTCAATATGGCTTGTAGGCGCACACGGATTTTGTACTGAAAAAACATGGTTGCATGCTCGGCGATCGATTGGAGGAACGGTCCAATAAAGAGATATGCAATCCATACCCAAGGACGGGTAGTAGCGCCCACGCCGCCCGTTTCAAGGTACCTAAGGTTAAAATCAGAAGGAGAGCAAGTGGAAACAAGGACCACAAACTCAAGAGTTTTCTTGATTCCGATTGGGGCGATAAATTCAGAAAGACAGGAAAGCGACATGGCGGTGCACGACGCCACATATTCTCGACCTAACATTGCAAGAAAGTTGAGAACAACGGGAAAAAAGTATAAGGAAAGCCTGGATTCACGAAAGTGGTACAGGAGTCCGAAGAAAAGATGTCGATACGTGCCATCGGGAGATGGTGCAAGATGCTACAAAAATTAACCAGCTGGTCAGAAGGACAGAAGGAGATTGTGAATTCTTACTGGAAATGCTTGACTACTTTGGTATAACGAACAATCGTCATCAGCAAGCGGCGGGAGTTGAGCGTGGCTTAGATGTGCGACTTTTGTAGCCGCATAGATAAGACTATCCAAGTAAGTGTACGTCATCCTTGAAATCAGCGAAGCGGTTTGTTCAGGATTGGGAACAGGCATAGGATTCTTTGCGAATTGGCTTTTGTTAGCAAGACTTTAATTGTGGATAAGCAATCCTGACCTTCGGATCGACAGGTACATAACGCCGAGGAGTGAATAGAGGTATGATTACCGCTATCATGCTAAGGATGGAAATTTTGACCCATAGAGTCTTTCCCTCATCCGCATCTGCCGGGCGTCCGTCGAACGCAGTCAAAGGATATAAATCGCGATATGTGTAAACACCTATGACCAATAAGAGCGTCAAGATGTTATACACATCACCAAGCAATCTATATTTTGTCGATGCCAGTGATACGATCATCATGATAGATGCAAATAACTGGGGAAGAATGATGGTAGATAAGAATAATGTGTAGAAGTCTCAAGCAAGACTTACGAAAGAGGCAGTCAGAGCACTTTCCGGGCAGTTTTGAATAAATTCTGTAGCACCACCAAAGAAATGCTGGCCGCATTCGCGCGAAGTGATAGCAGACAAAGTAAGGAGGCTGAATGTGCCAGCCAGACGAGCGATTGATGAAGCGAAGGCAACATAACCACCATAATTGTGTATATGGTCGTCGTTCAGGTTCAGAACCGCGCTCCCATTGCGATCTTTGTTGTCAAAATTGGTATGTCCACTGAGACGCGATATGATTCGACGAATCACAGTGTACAGAAGATGTAATCCTATTACGCAGAACAGAATTGCGAAGGGCAAGAGGCGCAGGTCTTTGGGAATCCTGAAAGTACATCAAATCCATGCTTCATAAAGAACGTTGAATAGACGGACTTATCGCGAACATGAACCGTTGCAGAGGCGAAACCCCCGTCCAGAAGCTCTGATTGGGAGAAAAATAAACTGGTTGAGTCCATATCAGGCTGATACATTCAGCTCAATGTATGGTAGAATTCCGAAAATCAGAGGTTGTGAGGTGAATGGCGTGTTCAGAGAGCGGAAACTATTTTCTGCGGTCTGTGGAGAATCTTATTATACGGGCTTTGTTTAGATAAGAATCATAAATATAGCCTGTTTTATTAACACAACGGGCAAAACTTACCTTGGTAGAATCCAACTGACGTTATTTAAGTACCGAGGTTAACGTTCGCAATTCGTTCGACATCTCGGCTTGGTCTCGGCAATTTCGAAGTTCCAGCTAATAGTTAGTCGACGTTAAATCATCCTACAAGCACTGCTCCTTGACCTTGGTTCACTTCGTACGTCGCATCATGGGCCTCTGAAAGTTCCAGCGCGTAATGATTATAGATTTGGGGAGCTGGACAACAAAGGAAAGACCCGAAAACTTGAAGCGGGAGGTGCGAGAGGCCAGGTGCCAAGCGCCGTGTGCGAGATAGAGATTGCAGACGCGAGGCGGTGGGTGATTCAAGATGGTAGGCAAAGGTGGGCAATACATCCTTTGTTATTATAACCTACCACGTATATATCCTGAAACATGTCTGTGCTCAATAAAGGTTTGCACGTAAGGAAGGAAGAGCAGGCCAAAGCCCATTGGAGTGAGGAATTTCTTGTTGCAAGAAAGAAGTGGCATCATCGACATCAGTGACTGGAGAAGGTGAGTGAAATTATGCAAGTGAATCCGGCATCAGCCGGTCCCCACAGTTGTCGATGAACTTGAATGATCCTTCTAACGTGAAGAACATCCAACTAGCAGCCTACTGCAGGGCCGTCGTTCTAATCTCTGCCTTTACAGTCCTTGTCTTTCTTGATACCCCTTCCTACTGTGCTCTGTATGAAGATTTCTTCTTGACATGACTCCATAACAAGAGAAGGCCTGCGATACCCTAAAGACACGATACCAACTTGATAAAAAAAACTGTGCTTCCTCCTGCTTTTCCCGTTTACGCCCGAGCACCGCTGTGACAATCATGGTGTGCAGAACGGGACAGATTGTCATGTCCTACAGGCTTTGGTGGCTCGACATGTGCCCAACTCAGCTACAAACTAAAAACCTCAACGCCAGTCTTCAGCGCTGGGATGGCAATATCAACAACGACAATCTTATTTTGGTCTATGTCATGCCTGGACAGATGATGGCTATGCTCGGCCCTGAGAACGTTCACTACTTAGTTTGACGAATCGTGTTCTAGACGCTGATCTACTTGATTTAAGGCGCTAGAAGACTACATTATCGACATTTTAGCGGGAAAAGCAAAACTGGCGCTATCAACGGCAATTGGGACGTCCAATCCGATACAACCAATTCTCCTCGCATCGAATTCGTTCCTCAGCAAGACATTTCACCGGCTATTCTGACTATATTCGAAGCGCCTTATTCACCGCTCGCCTATGCTTTCCTGAAAACGTTACCGACGAGAAAGAAAGAACGCGTGAATATATCCTATTTGAAACGTTAGGGATCTTTGAGATCAAGGCTGTATCAGAATAGGAGTTGTCATCAGCGGCAAAGCGAGAGGCATTAGCGGAGGAGAGACGAGGCTTTAGTATTGGTTTCGAGCTGATTGCGAGTCCAGGTGTGTTGCTTCTCGACGAGCCCACCTCTGGTTTAGACTCGGTATCGGCCACATGAATAGCGAACGTTTTGTATGCTATTGCGCACGACAAATCCAATCCAATACCTATCATCGCATCGATCATTAGTCACCTCCGGCGTCACATATATTTCAAGAATTGGCACGCTACTTATAGTTGCGTTATGGGGCTATCGAACTTAGCGAGCCTGCTAAAAGTCAATCCGTATTTATGCCAAATGATCAGAAAGAAGTAAATTCATTGGAAATTTTGAGCCTCCTTGCCCACATAAAATAAAATAAACGAAAAGGATGTACAAAATGACCATGCAAGTTCGAAAATAAGAATATAGGCAATGTGGTATATGCGAAGGTTTGTGCAAGGTTCATGGTACGACTCAAAAGAATGTCAAGGACCAAAGGAGGCTGAAAAAAAAGTGACCCTGCCCAGTCAGAAGAAAAGAGAGAGAGAGAAAAAAAAAGCAAGAGACGCTATCGATGGGCTACAGTACGGTCGCAGGCAGGCTGGGAAACAATCTCATCGGGGGAAGTGGTCGATTTCACGTCTCCATTTTCATCGCGGGACGCGCTCAAAGGTCGTCTTGACGGGATGAGAAAAGATTAGTGGGAAGGCTAACGCTGGCCGACCTGACGGTGGTTGATCCGGCCTCCATTTCGTAGAGTTCAACGACCCGCGAGCTGCCAGTCGGACTTGGGGAGGCTGCGGCGGTGTCACCGTTATCCTGGCTACTGCCGTCGTCGGTAGTAGCAGTAATGACTCTTTCCCCAGCTAAAGGACTAGTTTGTCTCTTCGGATGCGTGCGGGTATGAGGGGCCCGAGCGACGTATTGTTTAAGCGTCTTAGTGCCAGTGGCAGCGTGGTGCGCAATGCGCTTCTCGACTTTGGGGCGGACTGGACGGGCTGGTGTGGAAGCGACCGCCACGAAGAGTACGCAGAGAGATACGAAGACGAGCACACGCGAGAAGGCCTTGAAGAGCATAGCGAATAATATGCGGTAGTGAACGAAGGTATGAAATATGTGCAATGGAAAGGATAGACTGGGCAGGGAGGAAGAAGCTCAGCGAAGAACTATGGAGTCAGGGAGATAAGCTCGGGTTTATATCCCCCAAAATTCTGTCAGCCACGCCAGTTGCAAAGTAGGGCTGTAGCTGACGACTGTGCTATAGGCGATAGGCATGGTTGACATGAGTCGGTGAAAACATGTCATCCACCAGCGCTCCGCAGGCCAGACTCAAGCCAGACTTGTGGACAGTCATTGTAACAATTTGGAAGCGATCTTTCAGAGCGAAGGATGAAGCGTGAGCGCTTTTGAGCTATTCCGCGTAACTGTTGTTGAAAACATACAGCACGCCATTTGAACGTGGTACTTATTCGATGTTGAGTTGATGCGAGTTTGTTGTTGAGATCTTGAGATAGCGCGTTTCTCAAAGTAGAAATTTATTCCAAATCAGGATGTCCGATCCAGAAGCCAATACAATAACCCCAGAAATCAGTATAGTCAACCTTCCCTCCTGTTATAACCTACATCTTTACATATCTTCCTTGTACTTTCCAGATGTCAGCCTTACTTTAGCCTTACTTTAGCCCTACTGCAGTGTTTGTCAACGAGTGAACGTTCACCGTGACTACTACTGCGCTTCCACGGGACACATTGTCGAACAATATTTTAGGGTGTTAGTACCGGAGGTGATGCCGCAATAGCATGTCTCAAGCGCCTTTTCGCCATTATAACACACAATAATGATAATAATCGCCATCTCACATAAAATAATAACAATACTGCCTCTACAAAAGAGAAACCCTGCCAGGTATAAAAAGGAAAAGAGGCAAAAGGAAGCTATCGAAGGTTTACAATGAAGCCAACTTGGAAATCGGCTCGACCGCGGTGTTGTCCGCTACGGGGAGAGCATTCGTTATTTCTCCTACATATCCGGCCACGTTGGAGGGTAACTCCTGGAAATCGAAAGGTGACCCCGTGTTGTCGGTCTGGCGGCGAGAAAGATCGGTGGGCTGAGGCTTAGCCGCAAAAGAGACGTGCACGACGTTGCCGGGAGTGGGGGCCGCGGCATCTGCGTCATCCGCTCCATCGTCAGGTGTGATTCTGTCAGCGGCCACAGCGCTAGCACGTCTCCTGTCATGCGTATGTGTGCCATGCATGGCCCGGGCGTCGAATTGCTTCAGCGTCTGGGTGCCAGTGCCAGCGACCTTGTTGGTGTGCTTGTCGAGCGATTCCGGGGCAAAGCGGGCTGGTTTGGAGGCGACCGCTGTGAAGAACGCGCAGACGGAGACGAGAACGAGCGCGCGAGAGAAAGGCTTGAAGAGCATGGTAGTGAGCGAAGGTGTAGAAGATGTACGTGGAGGGGTATTGAAGTGGAAGTGAGAATAAAGATAAAATAACTCAGAAGGCAAGGAGCTCGCAGAAGAACTGAGGAACTGCGCAGGTGAGCATCGGTTTTTATACCCCCAAGGTCTGTCAGCCAACTGTCAGCCCGAAGCCAAGCCGATTTTGAATCAGACTGAGCTGATGATTGTGCCACTGTCCGCGGGAGTGGTTGACAGAAATTAAAGAAAACACGTCAGCCATTAGGATAGAAGAATGTATGGACCCTCAACGGCATTTGAACGTGGCCTACTAGGTAGCAGGTATGTAATGGGAGGGATCAAGGCTTCAAGCAGAGTTTCTCAAAGTAGAAATTTACTCAAAATTTACTCCAGATTAGGATGCCTGGACATCAACAGAACCAAATAGCTGCGCTGGAAATTTCGAGAGCGTGCTTTGACTCGGAGTGGCGTACTCTTCAGTTTCATTCTCTGCCCCATGTCTCGACCCCAAGATGATAGGAACCAGGAGGCTACAGTATATCTTGTGCGTAATCTACTTATCAACCGGTGAATCTTTGCTAATTAGATGTGCCAGGGCAATCTTGACGAACGGTGTTCGGACGCGTTAGTATGGGAGCTGATGCTGCAGGCGGGCCCTGTCGGTGCGTCTCAAAGCATATTACCATAATAGCATAAAATAACCAATGATTATGATGGTAGTGAACGTCCATCTGCCTAAGGACCGTATTTCCATGGCTCACCAAGGGTACGGTTTTTGCGAGTTCTTGACAGAAGAGGATGCAGAATATGCATGTAAGATTATGAACCAAATCAAACTCTGGGGTAAACCTATCCGAGTTAACAAGGTTCGTTTACAGATCAATCCTAGCCCGATAGTGCCGCTGTACTAATGCCATGTTGTCATTGTCAGGCTTCATCCGACAAAAAGCAACTAGACGTTGGAGCAAATCTCTTTATTGGAAATCTTGATGAGAACGTTGATGAACGGTTATTATACGATACATTCAGTGCTTTTGGTATTATGGCGACAACAGCAAAGGTACGTGGCCTCATATCCCGCTCTCTGCAAAAGCTCATTCTGTGTCGCAGATCGCTCGAGACCCAACATCAGGAACTTCGAAAGGATACGGCTTTGTCTCGTACACGGATTTTGAGTCATCAGACGCTGCAGTGGAGTCAATGAACGGACAGTTCCTGATGAATAAAGCAATCACAGTCCAGTACGCATTCAAAAAAGATGGCAAGGGCGAACGCCACGGCACACCCGCAGAACGACTGCTCGCTGCCCAAGCTCGCAAAAACAACGCGCTCCCCGTCGCCGCCCGGCCCCCTCCCGCCCCTATCGCTTTCGGCGCCCGGCCGCCCATGCCTGGATTCCAAGGTCCATATCAAGGCCAATTTGCCGGCGCTCTCGCTGCACCCCCTCCCCCGCCTGGCTTCACGCAACAGCAGACCATCATGCCCCAGATGGCTATGGGCATGCCTCCTATGCCTCCTCCAGGGATGGCGCCGCCTATGGGTATGCCCCCTCCTGGGATGCAGGGAATGCCCATGCCTCCACCACCTCCAGGCATGCAAATGTATGGAAGCTTTCCCCCACCACCGCCTCCTGGCTTCGGAGGACAATATCCCCCTCAACAGCCGCAGCAGCAACAGCCACAGTATTAATAGTCTCGCTTTATTGTACATATTCTCACTTGTAAATATACCATTCAGATGTTCTTTGTCAACATTTATTCTGTGGTTGAGTCGGGCCAAATAGTACCGAAATAAATGACACTTGTCACTGACAGACTACGCGTAAGTCATGTGATAATATTGGCATCGTACGCGTGTAAGCCTATCTCAAGGCTAACTGCACCTATATTCCCTCCATCATGTCACAAACTACACTGGATTATTCGAGCTTAGAATCTTCTTCCAAGTAAGGCAAATTTACATTCTGTAGCTCTTGTATCTTATCTCTATGTCTTAGGTGGAAAAATCTTCCTCCGCCTCCAGGATTTACGAAGTCGTCATCATCAGTGAGTGCAAACAGGAACGTCTCATTCACAATGCGCATATGCTCATGCCTCGTTCCTTCAGCTCAAGACACCATCCAAGAAGAGCACGGTGTCTACTACATCATACGACGCCCTAAAAGAGAAACGCGCTTGGGATGTGGCCATCGGACCAGCAAAGTCACTGCCGATGCAGGCGTTCATGCTATATATGTCCGGTGGAGGAGTGCAGATCTTCAGTATCGGCATTGTCTTTATGCTGCTGTTGTCTCCTTTCAAGAATATCGCTGGGATGAACGATGGTGCGCACGCCATTCTTTTCTTCTTATGGATGGAATACTAATTATCTTTACCTCTCTAGCTTTCGCTCAATACGCACCAACGGGAAAGAAGGCTGGTTCAATAACAACCCTGCCTCTCCAAAAGATTGTGTACATCCTCTGTAACCTCTTGACTCTCGGCGTTGGGCTATGGAAATGTCGCTCTATGGGCCTCCTTCCTACAGGGACTGGTGACTGGTTAGCTTTCGAGACACGGGGGCCGGTGCGTATTGTGTTTGGTATACTGAGCGACTGCGTCTGATGGTATCTCTCATTCCTGCAGGCGCCGGAACTTTCATTATTTTAATAAGATCTTTGGCATTCTGGTATCTGAAGTGATTGTGCTGGATTAATTGGGAATGCATGTCCCGCTGCGCCAACGTACGGACGTCGTGTCATCAGACTAGATGGATTGATAGGTCTGTACCTTCAAATATGTATAGCTGTATACCCCCTGGATTATTAGAAGCTAAGCTACTGGAAAATGAAGTTCAACAGCTGTCCCGAATGTGGTGCTACGTGAAAGACGCGAAAGAATTCAAAGACTGAGTAGAGTCAACTTCATTGAAACGGTATCCATGATATATATATCATGTGTCATAGTTTGGTTTACTCTGCGTTTATCACAGGCATTGTCTGTTTCGTCCCGTTCACTGGCCATATCTCGACCATGGTCTCTGCATCCCAAATCCTACCGCCTCTAGCAACGAAGGCCAACTGAAGGGTTTTCCGGCTGATTTCTCCTTCCAAGAGATCGACTCCTGGAGGATATATAAGGAAGTCGGCAAGCTTTCCTCGGGTAAGAGATCCCAAAGATGAAAAGATTCCTAGCGTGCGAGCTCCTGACGATGTAGCTGCACGTAAAACCTGGTGAAATCCATGAATAAGATGTCTCGTAGCCGCAAGCGATAGGGTTGACGTACTTCATAGTTGCTCAACCCACCCTGTCCAGTGAATCCCATTTCAGCATGGTAGTTCAAGCCCAAAGGCGGTTCGCCATGCGCTCCAATGTTCGCTAATAATCCTTTAGACACCATGGCTGCGACCGAACGAGATGTATTGAATAATGCATAGGCTATTTCAGAATAACAGGATGTTAGAAAACGTATTCTGTTTCGTCACTTCAGTAGACGTACATGATACAGGTCTCGCAGTAGATTCTGACAACCCCTCCAAAATATCGTGCCTGGTGAAACGGCGCAATCTGGACAACAAATATGTTTTGTCAGTTGATGTGGATGTGTTGCGAGAAAACGTTAAGTACTTAGGGTCGTTGGGGATATTGTTCGTAGCCCATACCAATTGTTCGCCCCATGCTCCGCCGTAGTTGACAATGTGAGTTGGAGTTGCACCTGTGCCGCTTAACGCGTACAGAGTTAGGACGTCTTCATAAAGTGCCGGCACGGGAATGGCATGTTCTACGGTTGTCATCCCTGTACAGAAACAAATAGAGTTGAGTTACGAACGTCAAAATAATGCAAGACCATACCATCAATAATATAGGTCAAATCCCAATCATAGTTCATGCCTCCTTCAGGGACACACGCCATACTCAAGTTCTGAGCAACCGCCAGCAGCCTCTGCCGCGAAGCCCTATTTGAGGCATCATTATATGTTGCGGACGGATCGAGTAGAAGAATAGAATATATACCTCGATGGAAGATTGTAATTCTTGTAAGAAATAGATGCTGGTCCACCTTCAGCTTTAATCCTGATCAAGGCAGATTTGGCTTCATCCATATCAACAATATCTTGATGGATACCAGGAGCCGCTGCTCCATAGATAATGTCACCAACGGTGAATATACGGGGTCCAATCATCTGTCCACGCTCGATGCGGACGCGTTCGACAAAGCCATCAACATTATCTGCACTGGGGCTAGGTATCGCAAAACAATTTAGTTAACAGATCGACAGAAATTGGTAGGATAGGACATACTTGTGTAAAGTAGTGACTCCATAAGCAAGGAAAGTCTCCATTTCCCAAGATTTGGCCGGATAGCGGTCGGAAAAACCGTCCCAATGAGCATGAACATCGATGAAGCCAGGAATTACAAAGCCTTAACCAAACATTTATCAGAATTTGCTGTTTCGAAACAAGAAGAAGAGAGTTACTTACCACCGCCAGCGTCGAACGCCTTCACGCCTGGTACTGCATCGCTCGTGAGCGTCCCAACATGTTGAATAACGCCTCCACGAACAAGAAGCGAGCCGCCACGAATCAGATCGGTTTCCACATCGTCAGATTCCATAGTAAGAATGGTAACGTTGTGTATCAATACAGCGTCCGAGGTATCTTGTCCGGTCTCGATCCAATCCTTATGCTTGTGGGCCGCCTTTGCTGCCTGCTTAAGCCTTGCAATGTCTGTACTGTGTTCGACGACGACCATATCGAAATTGAGTAAAGTCTTGACACAGCTAATACCAAACGTTGTGTGGTCTTTCTTTATGTCGGAGGAACATTGTTTGAGTTTGGATACTTTCAGAGAATGAAGATATGGTCCTATTGGTCAAAAGATATGTGTGTCAGCGGACATCACCTGGCGTCGACTTGAAATACACACCTAGGAACCAGAGCAGTGTCTTGCCATCTGGGGTCCAAGTCACATCATGTCCTCCATCCAGGCTCAGTCTGACCAGCCCTTCCGTAGCATTGGCAGGCCTCGACCACACAGCCTCTCCCTTGTCGATGCCATCCCCAGGAGCAAAATAGACATGGAAAAAATCAACGAAGGCGATGTTCTCAGCTGAATTGTGTCCTTTCTTGTTTGCTTTTGGTGAGACGACTAGCTCTGTAGACATTTTCCCTCGAGCAAGAGTAGCATGGGGGTATTTCCCAAAGTTATCCGGGCTTCCACTGAAGTCAATGATAAACGCATGATCTGATTGCTGAACAAGCAACTGCTTATTCGTGTCAATGAAGCGCATGTTGACTCGGCCGTCGACGTCGATGTCAGATGGGACAAAACGCAGATTCTTAATCGTGATGTTGTGGTGGATGAGTGAATGCGAATCTGGGAGGACAATATCGCCGAGGTAAAGTCCGGCACCGGCGGTAGCAAGGATATCGCCTGAAAGATAACTGCCACCGGTTTTTAAGAAGGCAATTGTCCTCTTAGAGCCTTTACATTCGCAGAGAATAGGTGAGAAATAGCGACCTAGGGGTAAACCTTCAATTTCGTATGCCGTCTCAGCGTTGAGATCAGCGATTTCGAACTTGGTATAGACCGAATCCGACCAGCGTGCATGAATAATCAGGTTATCCTTCGAAGAGACAAAGGAAGGAGAATAATACGGAGCATTGTCGTCTGCGACAGGGACTTTGGTCGCTTTCTTCGCACCAATTTTTTGCCAATACGAAAGTCCTCCTGCTTGGAAGACGACTCGCTTTCCTTCGCTGTCCACCCGGAGTTCCTTGAAGGCACGAACATGCTGTGTATCCCGAGTTTCGTACTCGACGACGTCTGCGCCTCCTTTACGAGTCTCCGCAAGACGTTTTTCGATGTGTGCGGTGAAGCGGATTGGCCTAGGAGGGATTGGTGCTGCGACCTTCTCTTTCCGACTATTGGTGGTCAAGGGTACGGAATATATTTGGCCTGCGGCCCAGATGATGACAGCATCGTCGCTGGGAGAGAAGGCGAAGGAGGATACGTCCCATAGGAGCAGAGACAACTGAGAGGTCATAGCTTAGTCCGTGCCATGCATTGTGTATTGAGCCAGTTTCCAAGTCTCTGAAAGAGGCGGGCATGAGTGAAGCATACCTCAATTGAAATTGTTATACTTACTTGAGGACTAGAGCTTCCTTATCCCTCACTCGGCGAACGAAAGCAAGGGTACGGCCGTCGCGAGATAATTCTGGGCGAGAAGCTCCGCCGGGGAAAGCATCGACCAAAGTTACAGTTGAACCAGTAGTCAAGTTTCTTTGGAAGATTGAATAGATTCCAGCATGGACATCTAGACGAGTTAATGGTTACTTTGACTTTGGCATGGTAAGGGACAGTGGAAAATATACCTTTGCTATATTGGAATGTAGATACATCTCTAACATTCTTCGAAAAGATAATGCTATCATTTCCTCTCCACAGAAGCTGCTCTGGCCAATTTGCTGATTCTCGTACTGTTCAGCAGTCCAATTCGGAGGCAGCGTCCGGCCGACGACACGCGTTCCACTTCCAGCTTCGATGACCGAGTCTTCTGAGCGCGTAAATGTTCAAGAGAAGGCACAGAATACTCCCAACCTTCACCGGCACCGAGAGAACGCCCGGACGTATACCATTTTGTAGCGATAACTTTGGTGCCGGAAGGGTGGAAGCGAGCATCGCTAACCCATCGATAGGTTTCGTTCGTAACGCGCTGGGCTACAAGTGGACGATATGATGAGGATCAAGAACAATATTTGGCAATTGTGCAGGCACGGACCGTTGATGCGACCCTCTCGAAGTAATCTGTTTCGTTTCCTATGAGAATCCTCCCTCACACCCTTCGCCAACATGTCTTCCTCCAAATCCTTTTGAGTCATGGCCAGGCGTAATCCTTCTTTGGCTGCAGTGTTCGTCAGGTCCATTTCATCACATCCCTGCCATTCTGTAACCCAAATATTCTCTACTCCCAGTTCAGCGTCACTTTTGAAAACAAGCCTATCGCCAGTCGGAGAGAAATGGGCATCCGAGTCGTAAGGAATGCCTCGTAGTATAGGACGAGCATTTATGACGCTGTTGCTGGAATGAAGTGCTTGGGCTCCAGGTAAACAGTAAAGGTCTCCAACCATATCAAAGACTATATCTCCTGAGGTAGGATGAACGTCCAGTCGCAAGAAGGTTCCTTCCTGAACATCGTATTCAAGCTTCCGCGGATAAGCATAGTCGGTAGAGATGTCCCATGGTGTAGGGGGTCGAAGAGGCCAAACGTTGTCTTTCCATTTGCTTGCTGGGTCACTGTGAATGAGGTCCCCAATGCTTGACGCGTTATTTCGGCGGAACAGTGACCATGGCGTAGGTAGAATTGTCGATAGTGTCGCCGCAGCAGAGAAAAGCAGAAGATACGCTAACAATCGTCGGAACAACTTTATCCGTCGTTGGCGAGGTCGAATGTTCAGGTGGACGGTCGACGACAAATGGACGAACTGCCCGTAGGCACCGTCCTCTCCTTTTACTTCCATAGTCCACAAAATGCGAAAGCACGCACTATGAGTTGTTTGTCCTGTTCAACAGTGAATCTGACGAACAAGTAATCAAGAGAGTTCGGTAAGCGACCCGTAAATGGTGCTCGTGGAGGCACGAATACGCTTCCCACAGATGTAATAAATGCACATGGGCGGTCCCAATGCTGCACATTGTACTCCATGCTTGGATGCGAACGCAGCCGACATGGTTCGGAATAACTGGAGGATCCGCTTTCATAATAAGCCACCAAATTGACGGAGAGAGCTGCGTTGAACTGCCAGTGCAAGCCAGGGAATTGAAGGCCGGGCCGGATTTTGCCGATTCTGCCACTTCTTGATCTGCTCTTGATCGCTCCTGATCATGACTCCGCGACTCCCACCTCCACCGTGACCTCGTTGGTACGCAAAAGGGCTGCTCTGCTCAGCTGTTCTTTGAGCTCTTTCTTGGAGTGGGATTCAAGATGCTCCCACAATCGTCGAACACACCGGATCTTGCTCAGCTTGCTTCCAGGAACTCGAATGCATTCAATGCCTCTGACAAGACTCTGACGTGACAATTCAAATATCTGAGCTATATACCTCGAGACCATATCAACTAATCATTCCACCCTTCCTTTTCTTATATACCCTCGGTTGTTTGGAAATTTCCTTTGCCATCATGCTGCTCACCATTCGAAATCTGTCAACCGATGCAATTACTGGACGTACAACTCCAACACAGAACAAATTTCATATCCATCGGAGAGCAAACAATTTTTCTTTACAGATGAATTCCTTATTTATCCCTCAGCGGACTTTACAACCTCGCTTTCAAAGGGACACGAAAGGGAGATAGTCATTCGACAAACCAGAGCTGGACCTGATGTGTCCGACACTGCCTCGGTCACTGGACTGGTCGAAAAGGAGTGGCACATCCATCCAGAAAGCTTCAAGATTCGTTTGTCGTTGACGCTAGAAGCGTCTTGGCAAGTTGTTGACGTTCCTAAAGGATGCCCGTGGCGAGTTTACACCAGTCGGGTGCGTTTTTATCCTCAGCGTCTTAACAATGACGAATATTAATCAGCGTTCGACAACTCAGATTACGCGCAAGCACCATAAAATCCTCATCCTTGGTCGCCGGAATTTGGGATCATTCCTGTCAGAGCTACCTGATGGCCTTCCATTGTCTTCCGTCGTTCTGCCTGGTTCGTCTCATTCATTACCTGATGTTTGACATCTCGAAGTGATCATTCTCTGACCATTCATTAGGCACACATGACACGTATGAACGTTCGAATCATTCCTAGTGTATACCATTCACTAACTGTACTTATCCAGAATGGCATTCCACGGATGGCCAATTTCTCAGTGTCAGTCTCTTTCAACGCCTTTAAGCGTTCAGCTTCTTGGAGGTATCCGAGTTATCGATATTCGCTTGGCAGTAATTCCCCCTCCAATCCCTGGTAGCACTACTCTTACCAGTGACCAACAATTAATTGCCTATCATGGTTTATGGCCCCAGAAGACACCGTTCCTTGCAATTCTACACAACATACAGGCCTTTTTAACATCTCCCATTGGTTCTAAAGAAACTATTGTCATGTCAGTAAAGCAGGAGGACTTCGCTGTCACTCCTGCACCTCTATTCTCCCAACTTGTTCATCAAACCATCGTCAACGGACCTGATGGATGGTCGGAACCAAACTCAACAGCTAGCAATGCTGGCGTCAATAAGGGCATGTGGTTCTTGGAGAATCGCATACCCAAGCTAGGAGAAGTCAGAGGTAAGGTGGTGATGCTAAGCGATTTGGAGGAAATGGAGCTGGCTGGGAAGGCGGTCTTGAAGGTCTAGGTATACACCCAACGACATGGCCTGACAGCCAGAAGGAAGGCTTTGAATGGGAGCTGAAGGGGACCCGAGTCAGAACGCACGATTGGTATATCATTTCGAACTCTTCAACGGCGCCTCCGACTCTAATAACACTCCTTCTCCTAGGTACGCCATACCCTCATTCTTCTCCATCCCCGAAAAAGTCTATCTCGCAACCAAAAACCTAATCCCGCCAACCGATACCAAACAACCCTTGCTTCCTATAACGTACTTCTCTGCTGCCTCGTTCCCTCTCGCATTTCCGCCGACAATCGCTCAAGGATTTGGCTGGCCAAAATGGGGCATCGGTATCGAGGGCGTGAATAGCAGGCTTGGAGCGTGGTTACTCGATCAGCTAGGTGGCAGTATTCCTGCTAGCGATACCAAGGCGGCACAAAAGGACAAGGAGAAAGCCATATCAGTAGCGGAGGAGCCAAGAATTCGTGGTTGGACGTTCTTGGATTATTACTCGCAGCCTGAGGATGGTGGAATTATACCATTGTTGGTCGAATGCAATTATAGGGGCAGGAAGAAGGGGGAGGAAGGATGGTAATATTTCGATATACGGATTATAGGATTCTTTCATTTATTTCCTTGTACTTCGACGATTTATACCGCTAACGACAGCAAATGTTATTTACAAAGCCTGAGTCGAATCGGTGGATCAAATCCATCTAACTATGGTATCATCAAGGTATCATCGTCGGGCGCGTGATCACCGGTTGAGAATCCTTTATTAATATCTATCGGTGCTGACATTCAGTCTCACTCTCAGGCCCTAATCACTCCCAATCCTATCCTTAACTTGCTCCTGCACCGCTAGCCTGTCTCATCAGCATGCCTGTTCTCAACCTGACCACCAATGTAAAGGTAAAGCGCATGAGATGATCGTTTATTTGATCCGTTGGATCTAATCTTATCATTGCAGATCCCCGACGCGAAGGCATTCGCCCTCGAGTTTTCCAAGGTCGCCGTGCTTGCCCGCATTTCAGTAGCTTGGAGGGCGATATACTACAACCCCCCAGTTCGGAGCCGACACTCTCAAAAAACCGGAAGCATACATCTCGGTCTTCGTTACTTACAACGAAACGTTGACTTTTGGGGGCACATTCGAACCAGCTTTCAGCCTGAGAATCGTGAGTTAGCACTTTACATACAATGCTCTGAATCTCTGATTGACCGATATGTACAGGACACCCTCGATAATCTCAGCGAGGAACTCAACGAAGGATACAGCAAGGCATTCTCCGCGTTCTTTCAGGAGAAGTTAGGCACTCAGAGCAATCGTGGATACATTACGTTCATCGACCCAGGAAGGGCTTATATAGGGTATGTATGGAACAAGTTTATCAAATGATTTGTTCTGAATAATCCTTGTATTGACTTTATAGATATGAGGGAACCACGTGCGCGACAATCTTTGCCAAGAAGTGAACTTAAAGTGAAGGCACTTTTGAGCAAATACAAATGTAACATTACATAGTTCCACTCAGAAAACCAGTACAAGTTATCAATGTTACAAAGGAATCTTAATCCTGTGTCTCTGCTAACGGCTTTCTTCTAGTTTCTTCTTCTTGAGTCAATCTTGAGTTCTTAGCAAAACTCGCAATTGTCTTTATCTATCTGAATTGCACAGCCACCGTCGACCCTGGACGTGCGCTTGGCACTTGCTAACTATCATCAGTTTGTCCACAACTTGATCACAATGTACCATATATATATACCAATTTTACATACTGAGGCAACATTTATCCTACTTACACATGCGTACAATGTATCTTTTTTAAGGGTTCTTACATCTGGATTGCTGTACGAATGTTGTTGCGAATTATAGGTGTATTGATGATGCTACAAAGGACAATAATGTTACAAGCAACGCCTACTTCCTTGCGAACGTGATCTAAAACAGACATCAGCATAAATCTCATACAGCCCGGAATAAAGAATACCTTGATCTTGTTCTCGCCATCCAGTTTGTAGTTGTGCAGCGCATCTTTTGCCACGCCAGCACTCCCCTCGTCCAAAAATTCCACGAAGGCAATATCCCGCTTTGTTGGAATAAGACGGACTTCGTGTAGGTTGGGATATCTAGAGCATGACCTTGGTAAGCAGCAAAAAAGAAATGAAATAGAGAAGCGACGTACTGAGAAAAGAGAGCCATGAGCTGTTCTTTGGTAACGGATTCGGGGAGGTTTTGCAGGAAAAGAATCTTGTTTGGTGGAAGGTATTCGTCCGGCATTTGGACGTTCGGGCGCTTGGGGGCGGGCGCTGCAGCTCCACCATCGACTATAATCAAAATTGTAAGATAAAGAGAAGGTATGAGTCATGAAGTTAACATACTTTCGGCAGCTAGTCGTTTTGCTCTGAACTTCGACTTCAGAGGGTTGGTGTATCGCGTCTTCTCTATCAATCACTTCTGTTAGTCACGTATAATGACATGTAAATATCGTGACAAACTTTTGTGCTCCTCTCTGTGCGCTTTGTGTTCGTCAAAACGGTTTGCATCCAACTTTTTCACCACTGCATCGGATCGTGTTCGTGCAAATGATATTTGCTATTATCCTGGTCAGTATGGCATATAATACCACTTTGTAATAAAAATCGCACCATTGGCTTAGAATACAAAGGGAATCGTTGCACATCCTTCATCGCAGCCTTAGCCATCTCTGCCGAAGGAAACGAAACGAAGGCTTGTCCCCGCATGCGCAGATTGCTGTGAGCCACCACGTCCAGCACTTCTCCATAGACCTTAAATAGGCCCCGCAGGGATGCCTTCATCACTGTAACAAAAAAAAAATCAGAAAGCAAGTTCACCATCCCAGAACTTTAACAACGCACCATCAGGCTTGATCTTCTCGTTCAAATTCTGGATATAAAGGGTTTCGCATGCATAGTCATCGACGGGATTCGAGGGTTCGGAGGTCGCCGCGGGAGCTACGCTGGTGCCATCGACCTCCATTGACGACGTCGGAGGGGGTGCAATTTCGGCCATTTCAGCTTGGAGTTTATGAATAAAACGAAGTGCAGCGGGGCAGCGCCAATGCAGATGTGGGATAAGTGTTTGGCTTTGTTGTGCAAAACCACCAACAGTGCTGCAAGCTGTTCAGCTCGTAATTTGACTCACCACTTGCCCCTCACCCGACCATTGTTTTCTTTTCGCTCGCCCTATCAGGAGGCATAAACGCGTGCTTTTCGACTAGCCAGACGCTTATATTCTATTCCGGAAACAGGGACTACAAATGTACTGGCAGCTTAATAGGAGCTCTCAGTCTCCGAAACGTCTAGTCGACTGGGCTACAACTGGTGTACCTGGGGCCTATCTAGAAGCTACTCTACGGGCTGTTGATTTAAAATAAGACTTAGTCCTACTCTCCTACGGCCTAACATTACTGGCACTTATTATCTGTTCTGAAATGTCTTGGCCCCCCTCTACTACATATACCTTTCGCGCTCGCACCTTAGGGCCTATTCTGCAGATTGATCGTTCGCCTAAAAAGAAGGCGAATGGACCTATTCCTCAGCTCTACCAACCCAGAAAACACAATATTCTTTTCGGCAAATGGAGTCACGCACTATCAGGTCGTCACGACGAGGTCTGCTGCGCCTGGTCCGAAAGTGACCAATATTTTGCGACCTGCAGCGGTGCGGAGGATGGCATCGTCGCCGAGATCGAGTGGAAGCATCGCCATACGCCCACTATCATACGGAGTCCCCTCTTAAGCGGTGTTGGACAGTGTATTGGAACAATAGGGATTGGAATTAAGGCCCCACGTTACCTATACAAACGCCACAGATTCAGTCCGTATGTGGCGTCCTTCACTGGTTGTGGAGAACTATGTCGAGTGTAAAGAGCTTACCGGTCATCACAGCATGCGATATTTTGTGGGCGACGACGCTATTGAATACCGATGGAAAATAATGAAGGGAATCGGGTGCAAAGTAAGTTTCACGCAGCTCTATGGAGTCCCAAAAATTCTTATCTTCACAGCTCATTCGCTGCGATACCCACACTGAAATCGCATCTTCAAGCTCGTCTATCGTTAACGAAGGCGTGTTCGCAGGCGAGACCAAGCAGATGCTTCGAATACAGCCTTGCTCAATCGATATTGACTTGGTCGTCCTCACATTTATCATAATGGAGAAGAAAAGGAGAGAAAGAGACGGTTATGCTGATGCTCAATATGTGCCGTACGAAGAAGTACAGGGGGACGGGGGAGGGTCCGGTGAAGGGGAAGCAGATGCGGAAGCAGGAGTCATTGGAGAGCTTTGAGTGGAGTGTTTCCTTTCTTTCTTTTGGGTTTTATGAATGGGCTTCTCTGGAACGATTCAGGTTTTGTAAATATTGTGGAAATAATCGTTAAATTATGGACATACGTCGTATCAAGGCTATCCACGTCTGTCCATCAGGTTGAAAATGCTAAAATCCTATGATAATCTTCTTTTACGCTTTGGAAAGTTTCCTCTAGCTTTTCATACTTTTCCTCTTCCTCTAGTTGCGCTAGGATTTCCTGCAACAAAGGATTATTATTTAATGGTTCGATAAAATGGCCGTTACTTACAAAGTTGAACCTGTACAATCTTTCTTTCACTTGTAACCGGTAAGCCCGCATGCTAGCTTTGTCTGATGGGTCCAAATGAAGAAGAATTAACATCTCCACCAATCTTTGGAATTGTCGCTGTGTAAACATAGTCAGTTCACCAATGAATTGGAAATGACGCGAAGCAGTAGATGTACCCCAGCAATTTTTAGGTCCTTTCTCCACTTCTCGACCCATGACTTATTGGCAGGTGGCACGAGCTTGCCTTTCGCAGCTTCTTGTTCTCCTGCGTCCCCACGTCCACTCTTGCGAGCCCGTCCAATGCCCGGGAGTCTTGCGGTCCAAAGGCTTCTTCCATGAATTGTTCGTGGGATAATAGCATTTGAAGGTCGTTTTTGTCCCGCAGATCCTCGAATGCCTCTGCAGGGTCTTCGACTGTTAGTTCAGCGATATGTGGGCTTTTGAGGATATATGGTAAATTGCTTTATATAGTTCCGCTAGAAATCGGCAGTTCAATACGAAGCCCATGGTGGACGCTAAGACCGCTCACAGCCATGTCCGTGCCGCTGGTAAGGAGTTGTGATCACAAATTGGCTATATTATACAAGAATATCAAAAAGAAATGTCTATATGGAATATCGAATTACTGACCTGAGCCTTAGACGAATTCTTTCCGGGTAGTAATAGAACGGGTATAGAGAGGAATAGCCAACAAAGTGATATGTCGCGATGTGTGAAGAATCTCGTCGTTTACGTTTCTCAAACCTGCAATTATCCGTGAGCAAAATCTCACCCAATTGTAACTGACGAATCAAGCTTACAAGACCACAAACTCCCATGTATCTTCTTCCTCGTTAATGTAGGAACCTCCTTCAATGTACAGAAGGATAAAGAGTTGCATTTTTCGATGGTATTCACGGAAGCCTGGTGTGTCCCAGGTAGCCTAGGCAGCCATGAGATTGGTTGCAGGTTTGATTTGAACGTAAATGTATAACGCGGTGGCTTACATGGTAGACCTCAAATTCAACAGCATCTTCACTCCCTGGGTCCAATGGTTTCGTATTACCAGTTCGTTTTCGCTTTCCTTTGGACGAGGAATCCGGTGAGGGTCTGGTATATGAGTAAATAGTTGGCCAAGAGGCTTAAATGTGGTTGCATCCTCTTCGACGCGTTTGAGAAACGCCTCTTCGTCCTTGTAATATCCTGCAGGTTGTACCAGACCGTTTAGAAAAGATAAGTCTTATTCATATGTCAAGGTATACCTTCCGGAATAAACCGACTAAGGATGCCTTCCACGTCATCTACGGTCGATGTAGAAGGTAATTTCTTTGAATATTGAACTGCAAGATATTGCTCCAAGGATCCGGATGTAAAGCGCAGCTAAAATAAGAAGCCTCGTATAAAGCATTGCATAGTCATAGAATAGCATACTGACATCAATGGAAAGGTCTCTATATCCATATATCTTCTCTTCTTCTCCGTAAATCTAGACAGAGCAAGTTGAGAACTAGTTCCGAGTTGAGGAGTCGAGCGCCGTGCATTCGTACAGGATAGGTAAAGGTAGGATTAAACTCCTCATATGATTCTTCTTTCGCAAGCGCTTCTTTGTCCTTTTGAGATCTCACTAGCATTTCGAGGCAAAAGGGTGATAAGCATAAGCGCTGAAGCCGGAAATTCGAAGAATGCTGGACACACCAAGTGAAAGGATTAGGGAGTCATTCGCATCCGAAGTCCAATCTGTCATTTTGTAGGAGGGCTCAGCTGGGTAATTGAGGAATGGATTCGGTTGAGGTGCAGGCAAGAGAAGGAGGATCTGGAGTGACAGAAGTCTCGCATTATTGACGCGTTGTTTGGCAGCGCTGCTAGTCCTCTTCCGTTCCAAACAAATCAGTTCCCTTCCACTTTTCTCCCTCAACATGCCATTGGTCTTCCAGCGTTTGCCAGACATTTATGCCCATCTAATCGACGCTCTGTCACTAAATCGAAGACTTCAATACACATTCGATTCCTTAGCTGGTTTGAAGCGATTATGCGAATCATGGCCGGTCAATCAGCCAAATCGGCCACCACTCTACATTGGACACCCTCCGTCAATTTGTTATAATCACTATTCAAACAATCTCATTACTGATTTGCTTTTGGGAAGAATCAAAAGTTCTCTCCCTTCGAGCTATAGGACGATAAGCTCGTTGTATCGATTGACCGACGCTAGGCTATGTTTTGATTCCTATAATCTTGCCTCTCATGAAACTGAGATGACGACTCCCCCAGACTCCAGAGGCTAGAGCCCAAGAGGAGTTTCAAATGATTGGATTAGGCCTCAATTTACCCTACCTATTGCGCTCAATTTTATGTGTCCCTTGGGAAGCGTGAGTCCGTGGCACACTATCCCTCCTGCACCGGAAGTTCGAAATTTCAATATCCGGTAACATGCGCCACCCCTTCAATGACAAATTTATCACTCGGAGTAGCTTGAACATTTGGTTTCTTCATTTCTTAATAAAGCTTTCAAATCGTGAGTCATTTACAGAACTGAAGTCCTCTTCGATCCTCTGTGCTTCGCAACATTTGGGAGCTGCGTAATGCAGTGTGATGACGAGTTCAAATTCATTTGCCCAACATTTCCCTCTCACATTTTATGAACTAGTATTTATAGCAGGATCCACTAGTCCCGGAAGAAAACGAGGACGAATATACGCAAGGGCACAGTTTCAATATGTATATAAAATATAGGTCCTTGCCTTCGGCCACAACTCGTTGACCTCTTAGCTGTGATTAACTCGGATCTGACTCGAGGATGGATTTTCTGTATACCAAACTTGCATCATGAACACATCTTGAGTGTTTTAAGCACTCACGCACACCAGACGCACACCACCATCAAGGATATACATAGCCTTCGGGAGCTAAAAATGGAACTCACAATGGAATCGTGAGAGGTTGTTTGCCACGAATGGCTGGCAGAACGGCGATGGCACATCTGAAACGACTCGGCCCGAGCGCAGCAACATTGGGGTGTGTTTTTAGCACCGACCACGACGCAAACGCTCCGTCGGAGCATGCAGAATAAAACCGAACCACCAGGAGCTGCTGTCTAATTATCATCCTTCAGTATCTACGCCCTTCTTCCCCGTTATATCTTTGCTCGATTCACGACCTTCTTTACGAACTTTCAACCGAAACGAGAAAAGCGACACCTTTACGACCTTGAAGCTTACTCCAACGATCTTCCGCACGATCCTACTATACTTCCCTGCTATATTCCACGACTTCGTGCGCTTTGGACTGTAATCTAAACGCTGCAACAAACTCACACTCCAGCATGTACACGACCCTTTCCCTTGGGCTTCTTGCCATCAACCTCCTCCCTCACTGTACGGCATTGCCTGATTTCCGCCTGCGTGGCGCATCAGCCTCGACTCTTCATCTGCCTTGGGCATCGAAACGTAGTACCGGTCTGGATAGCACTGGGATCAATTTCAATCCCAATGGATCTGCTTTCCTGTGGCTTCCTTTCGATGAATACTCTGGAGGAACTTCTTTGAGTGAGTGTGTTGTTGTTCTACTTTGGTTGCGCGTTTACCGACCTTCAATACTACTAGCCGCTGGACGTTCTTTCAAGGCTCAGATCCAACAAAGTCAGTCAAAACGCTCTTGTATAATGGAAATTCGATTACTAATATATGGTTAAACGAACTACAGCGGAATGGTAGAGTGAGTCCCGTTGTGTCAATCTCTTCGTTAGCTTCACGATTCTAACCTACCTTAGCTATGTCAACCAGAGTCGAGCAATAGAGCAAGGCTATATATCTGTTCAGAATGGGAAGGTCTTCATGAAGGCAGATGATCAGACGACTCTGCCCATGGGCCAGAACCGTGAAAGGTACTTGTTCATATATAAGTGGAAACCGTATTCGTGGCCATGCTTAGTCGTGTGACCTTCTAGCGTCCGTATCGCCAGCAATGCAACATACAACACAGGGCTTTTCATATTGGACTTGAACAGAGCGCCATGGGGATGTGGTAAATGAAATTTGTTAGCTCTGTCAATTGTTCTCAAGAGGCTTTTTTCTCCTAGCTATCTGGCCGCATTTTGGACTGTTGGAGGCAATTGGCCAGCGGTTGGTTTTTTTGTCTTTCCTCGTCATTTTCTTTCTAACCCTCTTGAAACAGAATGGTGAAATCGACATCCTAGAGGGCGTACATGACAATGAACATAACCAAGTTACATGGCATACTAATCCAGGTATTCTATTGTTTTTCAATTCAAATCATCGAATACTGCCTGACCTTCTCTTTTATCGAATAAGGATGTCGTCTGGATCCCAACTCCACATTCACTGGCTTAATAGGCGTATGATTTCTCTTTTGCTGTATGCGTAAACGATACTGACATGGCGATAGCAAACGAACGGTGCGAACAACACCAATTGCGATGCCACTCTCAACAGCAATACCGGTTGCGACGTTACGGAATGGAGTCAAGCGTCATACGGGCCATTCTTTGAAGCCCAAGGTGGAGGAATTCTCGCGATGAAATGGGATGAAAATGATATCTCAGTTTGTGAGTCGAAATTTCTGTACTTGTGTTGTGATTCGTCTCTTTTTACGCACTGCCGATAGGGTCTTTCTTCCGAGCTGCCATCCCTACGGATGTTACGCAGGGCACGCCCAATCCCTCGCTGTGGGGTCCTCCATCTGCGATGCTCAAGAGTACGCAATGCGATATTGGCACATTCTTCTCGAATCATCAAATAGTTTTTGGTGAGTTTCGCCAATTCTAAATCATCAAGACATAACCTAAAGATTTACTCCTTAGATATCACATTCTGTGGTTTGTATCTTATCTCTAAAAATGATATGGATTAGAAAATAACCGAAATGGAAAGGTGATTGGGCAGGAAATTCTTATGCGACATCCGGATGTCCTGGTACTTGTGCTGAGAGATTGATGGATCCAACAAATTTTGTGGTGCGTAAAGACATTAAAGATCTGTCCTTACGTTGTTGACGATTGTGCATGACATGACAGAATGCGACTTGGAGTATAAACTCGCTGCAAGTATATCGCAAGCAACTCATTGCAGGAAATGCCTCGGCATTGCAAGCGAGCAGCGCGCGACCGGCGCTGCATGCGGATTCAGCGCCTCTAATGCAAATGATTTTGCCAATGGCCGCAGTTATTGTTATGAGCCTTGTTTGGTGATGATAGGGCGAGCAGAGATCATGGACCATTGTACTTATTGGATGTACATAGAATTTCGGTATGAAATCTATTTTGTGTTGCATATAACATCAGATTATAGTGGGACGAGTCGCGGCAATCCCAGACTCAGGATTTAAAGCTGCCAACGTGAGGCAGCTGGGTTGCTTGTCGCGCGACGCGCCAGCCCCAAAAAGTGAAGTCACCTGACCGCATATATGACGATCTCAGCGCCTACTCCCAACGAACGACGATCATGAACTTGGAAGACTAACGTCACAGCTGACGAATCTTCCAGACCCTCTTCTACGCAGAGAATCGACTATAAAATGCGGGGTGTATCTGAGACACACTCTATCCTTTCTTTCTTCCTCCCATGATGGCTTCTATAACCAGTGCCTTCAAACACGCGCTCGCCAGCGTCGAAGAGACCAAAAAAGTCTCGAAATTACAGAGCAATGTCGTTACTCCCTCCCATGACTCACGCTTGACTACCGATGCTGGTGTCAAAATCACCAACACCGATAATTGGTACATTTCTTCTCCCAATCATAACCTGCGATGGCTTCACTCACCTGCGCGCATATAGGTTGAGAGCCAGCAGCCAAGAGAACATCGGGCCTGGACTCCTTGAAGACCAGGTTGGCAGGGAAAAGATCATGCGCTTTGACCATGAGCGCATCCCTGAGCGCGTCGTCCATGCTCGTGGAACTGGCGCCCATGGCCATTTCCGAGTTTTCGATGACCGCGCTTCCAAGTGGACTAAGGCCCCTGTCCTTACGGATCCCTCTCGCACTACGCCTATCTTCATACGTTTCAGCACTGTCGCAGGATCTCGAGGCAGCGCGGTATGTAGCATATATCCACTTTTCTTTTTACAATGTACTTGACAATTGCTATTCTAGGATACTGTTCGCGATGTTCGCGGATTCGCTATGAAATTCTACACCGACGAGGGTAACTGGGACCTTGTCGGCAATGACATTCCCGTTTTCTTCATTCAGGATGCTATCAAGTTCCCCGATGTCATCCATGCGACTAAGCCCGAGCCTCATAACGAAATCCCGCAAGCACAGAGTGCGCACAACAACTTTTGGGACTTTGCGGGACTGCAACCCGAATGTATGATTATATTCATAGCATATACGTTATTTTCTGACATATTCTGACTTGCAGCGAGTCATATGGTGATGTGGACTATGTCGGACAGAGGTATGCATTAGTGGTACTATACCTACTGAGATATGCCTCATTTCTCGTCCGTACATAGGGATTCCGCGCTCTTTCAGAATGGTGCAAGGATTCGGTGTCAACACGTATACTCTTATCAATGCCGAAAACAAGCGCGTTTTCGTGAAGTTCCACATGATCCCTCACCTCGGCGTATGCAGTCTGGTATGGGACGAGGCCCTCAAGATTGCGGGTCAAGACCCCGGTGCGTTCGCAATCATACGGATTTCATTCGTTTTCTCATCCATATCTAGATTTCCATCGCAAGGACCTCGAAGAAGCTATCGAATCCGGCGTGTTTCCCAAGTGGACTTTCGCTATACAAGTTATTGAAGAAAAAGATGAACACAGTTTTGACTTCGATATACTTGACGCCACGAAAATTTGGCCATCAGACTTGGTTCCCATTCAACCCATCGGCGAATTTGAGCTCAACAAAACTGTCGATGAATTTTTCACCGAAGTCGAACAGGTTGCGTTCTGCACCAGTCATATTGTGCCCGGAATTGGCTTTAGCGACGATCCATTGCTGCAAGGCCGGAACTTCTCTTACTTTGACACCCAACTTTCGCGTCTGGGCGTCAATTGGCAAGAAGTATTTCAAGTTTGTTTCTCCTACATAACCAATATTTATTCATTCTGCCATCTAGATCCCTATTAATCGTCCTGTCTGTCCCGTCATGAACAACCACCGCGATGGCGCCATGCGACACACAATTACAAAGGGCAACATCAATTATTGGCCTAACCGAGAATCTGTCAATCGCCCGGCATCTGAGGCGGAAGGAGGTCTAGCGGAGTGAGTGTTACCGTTCTTACAACGCGTCCGAATTAGTTCACCGAATTTTGGATAAGGTTCAAGGCAAAAGTTGAGGGGATCAAAGAACGAATTAGAACACCAAAGTTCCAAGAGCATTTCAATCAAGCTCAGCTCTTCTTCAATTCGCTGACCGACGTTGAAAGGAATCACTTGATTTCCGCTCTATCCTTCGAACTCAGTCATTGCGACGACCACCGAGTCTATAAAAGCTATACCCAACTCCTCAACAACATCGATCACGATCTTGCGAAAGCTGTTGCCATAAGCGTGAACGGTGTTATTCCAGACCAGCCAGCGCGACAAAATCACGGTAAAAAGGACCCGACTCTTTCTCAGACCTTCTACCTCCCCAAGATACCGACTATTGCTACTCGTCGTATCGCTATTTTGATCGCCGATGGCTTCAATGCGTTCGAAGTCGAAGCCGTTCGAGCTATATTGGCTGCTGAGAAGGCGAAAGCATTCGTTATTGGCCCCCGTCGAGGCAAGATTCACGCCGAAGCCGCTGAAGGCAGAAGTGGTGCAGGAGTTGTCGCTCACCACCATTTCGAAGGACAACGTTCGACCTTGTACGACGCCTTGTACATACCTTCCGGCGAGCATGGAAAGGCTTTGATGACTGATGGACGTGCCATTCATTGGATTCGCGAAGCTTTTGGTCATTGCAAGGCTATCGCTGCTGTCGGCGAAGGTCAGATATATACTTATCTCAGGTAGAACAATCCTGACCTGCTACTTATTCTAGCTGTTTCCGTCGTCGAACATGCGCTCTCCCTTCCGGAAGTCACGCTAGCTAAGTCGGCGAACCATGATGTTGAGGCTTCCTATGGTGTCGTGACGACTGGAAAGTATGACGCCAAGGCTGCTCTCGAAGATACTACCCTCAATATCAAGCCTGACGCTACTACCTTTATGTCGAGATTTGCCTATGAAATCAGCCAGCATAGGTGTTTCAAGCGCGAGACAGATGGTTTGACGAGCAAAATTGCATACTAGTTATCGTGGAGGTACGAAATAACTGTTCTGAACTGATTTAAAGACTGTTCTGACGCAAATATTGTCAATGTAGATGTGTAAATGCAGCCTTGTAGAAGTAAAAAGAAGTTCGCCTGTACAAATATGTTATCGTTTGCGTCTTAGGCTGAATAGCAACAGTGTTGTCCAAATCAATTTTGCTGTTGAAAGAAAGATCGGGCAACGTCAGAAAAATTACAAGTACAACACGTACCACCCATCTTGACGGCGACGGCAAAACTCAGTACAAACTCGTCGCTCCACAGTTCGATGATCTGCATACCGAATACGCGCTCCTCAGGTACAGTGCAGAAGAGCTGGTCTGCTATACGCTCGATTGTATAGCCCGGGAAACCAGTGGTGTTAACGCTGCTCGAGGCCAGAAAGACTTGAGCAGGGCTGTGAAATGGCGCAAGGGATCCTGTAGGGTAGCATATAGAGATCGAATCTACCTTGAATTGAGCGCGCAGAAGAAATTGTGAGAAAGATATATCGGAAGAACTCCTATAAGAAATATTTACCCATCCCGTAATGAACATGCGATATCTTGATGTCGACTAGTTGCTGACGTCAATCCCTAAGCCCATGCGTTGGCTCAGCGCGCTCAACCGCACTCCCAGCGCGCGGACGTCATCCATCGTCGGCCGCACAGTCGCCCCTCTTGCTTTCCCGTTCCCCGCCGTCATATCCGCAAGCATATCCTCCATCCCCTCCACGTCGCGCCTTGCAGCGATCTCGTCGTGCACGGCGAGCGGCGTGCCGTCCGCCTCCATGTGCTGCCGCGCATGCGCCTCCGCGTCGAGGTCCCGCGGCACGATGTCCGAGAAGCGCACCCTGGCGAGCTGCGCCGCGATTTCGTGCGCCTCCGCTCTCGCCGCGTCCGTGTGCGCTCCGTCGGTGGATGTTTCGTTGAGGTGGTGCAGCACGACCGTCGCGATGCCGCGGAGGAGACCGAGTTCGCGTCCGATGGGTACGCCGACGGTGGCGAACCCGTCGTCGAAGCCTTCTTGCGAGGCGGCCTCCTTGCCGGCGGTGATGCCTTCGCGGTACCCGACCTTGGGAGGGAGTGAGTGTTCATGGACATTCGAAGATAGGGAGATCGGTGGCGGTCAGCGCACGTTCGTAAAGTCCGAAGACAATCGCGACCATTCCGCGTCTTGAAGACTTGTATTATCTGGGTCTTCGTCCCATGGAGAATCCATTTGAAGGCAAATCTGAGAGGACAAAACTGAAGACTCCGCCGAGAGTCAAGTGCAAGCGATGCGGTCGATGAGATCACGTGCCAGTGCGATGCTCGGGCCGGAATCCTATTATTAGCACCGAAGTCTTCACTTCCAGGCGATTTAGCCTACTTTAGACTCAACTACAAGCTGCTCTCTAGTAATTACCCATCCTATAATCTTAAAATGAGGAAACAAACCTGATCTAGGTCGATGATAGAAAGACCTATATAGTATAAAGACCAGCCTACCTTGTATAAATTCGGACTGAAGCCAACTTCGAGCATACGATGGAAGGTTTCCTGAAAAATTTGTGGCATGTCAATCCCACTATTATATACCTTTTGATGGCAAAGGTATTTGTCTATATAGCTATTCCATGCATACAAAGCCTTCCTAGCAATGTTCAATATACTTCCAAGATACGAAGCTCTCTTCACTGGTCCGTTCTCCATGAATGTAGAACCGTTGATAAAATCAACGGAGGGTAACAAGTTCTGGAGGAACAGCAAGTCAAATAACTACTTTGGCAAGTCCATGAATATCACTCACCCTCGCCAGAAGTAGGGTGTATCGCAACAGTATTATCCAAATCCTCTTTCGTGGCTGCAAGAAAGATCCGGCAAGCATCAAAAAAATCATTCGACCCCCAAAAAAAAGCAGAAGCAACGCACCCCCCATCTTAACAGCGACCCCAAAGCCCTGCATCACCTCGTCGCTCCCCAGCCCGATGAGGTGCACACCGACGACGCGCTCCTCGGGGCCAGCGCAGATGAGCTTGTACACCGTCGGCTCCTTGTGCTCCTCGTCGATCATCGAGAAGTACAGGGCGCGGAAGGACGATTTATCTAGTACGGAATAGGTCAGTGGCCGGGTTCCACATTGAGTTTAAGAGGGTGGTGTATAATTAACGAAGGAAGCACGCAGTGGAATGGAATGGATGAACGGAAGGCTAGCCGCGAAAGTGGGCGAAAGGGAGCTAGACGTACAGATCTTGATAGCCTCATCGCCAAACTGCTTCCTCGCTTGCGGCTCGGTCAGCCCGACGGTGCCAATGGGCGGGTGGCTAAGAATGGCAAAGGCAAAGGCAAAAGCGAGTTAGCGCGACATTTTAGCCTCTGCGAATAACCTCCATCAATGAAAATAACGAGACGGACGCACGAGAACACAACAGTCGAGATGTCCACGTAGCTCAGCTTATCGTTCTTGTACTTCTCCGGGCCAAAGAGGCGGTTCGCCAGCCGCCTGCCCGCCGCGATCGCCACCGGCGTCAGCAGCCACTTGCCCTGCACGTCCCCGATGGCCGTGATCCCGGGCACGCTCGAGTTCTGGTACTCGTCCACGATGACGTCGCCCTTGTGGTCCAGCTTCACGCCGACCTCTTCCAGCCCCATGCCCTTGGTTAATGCATGGCGCCCGATCGCCCACAGCAGCACGTCCACCTCGATCTTGTCGCCCTTGTCCGTGTGCACCGTTAGCGCATTGCTCCCTTCCACGCGCTCGACGCGCGTGACCTGCGTCTGGCGGTGCAGGTGCACGCCCGTCTTCTCCATCCACGGCGTGAGCGTCTCCTGCAGCATGGGGTCGAATGTGCGCAGGACGGTGTCACCCCTAATGAGCAGGTGCGTATCCGTGCCGAGCGCGTTGAAGATGCCCGCGAGCTCGACAGCGATATAGCCTGCGCCCGCGACCACGACGCGCTTGGGCTGGTCCTCGAGGTCGAAGAAGCCGTCGGAGCTGATGCCGAGCGACGCGCCGGGGATGTGCTCGTCCGAGGGCACAGTGGGCTCTCCACCAACGGCGATGGTGATGTTTGTGCCCTTGAGGACGTAGGTCTGCCCGTCGGGGCGGGTCACTTGCACCTCGTTCTTGGAGAGGAGCTTGGCGAAGCCGTGGTGGAATTCGAGGCCCTCGCGGTCGAAGTTGTTGTGGTAGATGTCGTTGAGGCGGCGGATGTATGCGTCGCGCTGGGGTTTGAACGCCTTCCAGTCGAACTTGATGTTCTCAGCGCCGCTGAACTTGTAGCCTGGTGCTTGGTGGGAGATCTTGTCTTGCAGATCCGCTGCGTGCCACATGATCTGGAGGAGCGGTTAGCAGATGCAAACGGGGAGTATATGCGTTTGCGAACTCGCCTTTTTTGGTACGCATCCTTGATGAAGTATGGATGTTAGGCGTCATTGGGTATGGGACAACGCATATACGCACCAACGTTAACGCATGTACCGCCAAGGCGAGTCGTCACATCTATGATGGCGACTTTCTTTCCATATGAAGCTGCCCTTCTCTGCGATGTTGAGCGAGGCACGTAAGTATCGCTTTGTCCAGGGATCTGGACATGAGTGACTGACCCCCGTGCCGGAACCCCCACTTCCACCGCCAATGACTATGTAGTCATAGAGATCCGTCGTAGGTTTGTCGAAAATCGGAGCCATATCTGCGGTGCTTGTACTGCTGAACGCTCTGTAAATCTATGAAAGCAGCGCGATCGCCATCAGCAGCAGCGGCGGCTGATGTAGGTACAGAACCACGCACCTGTGAGAGACGTGTGCTCGGCGACGCAATCTTTGCAAGGGCTCGTGTGCTGGTGAGCGCAGCGAGCTTCTGGGATGATGATTGAGCGCGGTAGATGCGAGAGTATGAGCGAATCGTCTGTGAAAGCAGACGATGACGAATGGCGGAGGAAAGAGAGAGGAGGGGAGCGCGGCACGCCAGAACTGGTTGGGCGAGATTGGGTTTATCAGCTGAATTTATAAGTCAGAGATACTTAGACGGACCTGCTAAAATAACTGCACGAGGGCAACTGGTGAATGTGATGATGAATCTGGGCGTGATCACACTTGGTAATCCACTGCTGTAAGTCGATAAATAGATGTGACTAGATTGTCCGGCTGATACCACCAGTGTGTCAACGCTGCTAGATGCTCAAAGCGCTCAAGCTCAAGCTGAAGTGGGAAATGGCGCAAGGATAGCCAACGATGGCCTCAGTTATTTAATTTTGTCCCGCCAACATTGGCACATCACGTGCCGACGTGCCACCGGTGCTCGGGCCGGAATACATTAGCAGGCGCCGATAGGGGTGTACGCTAAAGACGCTCTCTGCTAGTTACCTGTCCTATTGATGATCCCACAAACTTTCCAGAGTTTATAAATCCAAGTAAGCCATTTGTATTAACTGATGCGTAATATTTTTATATAGGGCTCTCATTTTCCAGCACTGGCCAGGATTTTCGCGATCGTCGTTCCGTTGTGTCTGCCGCGCAGAGCTAGTTCAGCAAAAATATCCAAAAGATTAGGTTTACAAACATACGCTATATTCTCCCTCCCTGGGTCGACAAAGACAATGAATCCGCGAGTGCCTGGGATACCCAATTTCTCCTGGAAGAACGCGAACAGCGCCTTGCTATACCCATCGTTCAGCTCCGCGCTAAGGTTGTCAAGGCTGTCCTGTGTACATCTAAGTATCAGCCAACGCACACAAACAAGTCCGGGGCTTGCAGAGCTCACAATTCTCAAGCTGAAAGCAGGATCGAAAGTGCCGCCGGGGGCCAACAGTTCATTGTAAATAACGTTGATCATGAAGCTTGCTTCGGGTTTCTTGAGCGTCTCGGCTGCCGCCTGTAAATCACTAATCGTACCCGCCACTTCAACAAGTTTAAAAACGGCGGATTACCTTCGAGAACTCGAGTACGAATGCCCTCGCATCGGGGATCTGTGGGGAAACAACACGACCGTAAAGGCTCAATTAAGAGGTCAAACTGTCCATAATGCCGCATACTTTACCTTTACGTTGGTGACGAGGTTGAGGATGGGCATGACGAAGAAACGTAATATGGATCAACGACATAATCGCGATAAAACCTTGGGTCTATTTGAATCCCCGTATTTCGGCCAAATTTGCATTGGTGGCCTGATAGTAGCCTCATGCATGGTACCGCTTTGCTTTGTAAAATATTGGTAATATTGTAGTGCAAGCTGATTCATCTCTTGATGCCATAGCGGACTCCGGGTCCGAAGTACATATTATCCGCTGCTTGCTACATTGCCCGCAGGAGCAGGAGTGCCCAACTTTCAACAGCTTGCTATACAAAATATTACCCAAGCTGGTAATACCTAGCTTCCCCCTATTCAAACCCAGACATCTACATGGAACCGCCTTATTTCGTTGAACTTTTGTTGACATTAAGTCACTCAATGCACAACAATCCCACCCTCACTAGCACACAAAAAACGACTTTATGATAACGATTAATAATGCCTATCACAGAAACCTGAACAGAGACACGACACAGTGGATAATGTTGGACGAAACCATGGAATGGATGGGGGAAGGATGGTGGGTGAGCAGACAGACAAACAAACGAACAGGACACGGGACAATGGCACGATGTGTGAGTGGTGGAAAGGAATGCGCGACAGCAACCGTCTAGGCATGTACCAGAAGACAGGGCAAAGGAGGAGGAGGAGAACAGACACAGAAACAGAAATATATGACACCGACAAAACCGAGAGTAGAAAAAAATCGAAGAAAGACGCAAAAAGATGATTGTACAGGTTAAAAAGACAAGCGACGCGAAAATGATGAGAGGAGAGTGGAATAATGATAAAGAGCGTAAGACCGATTGACTGAATATGGGGAAGGGAATTGATGGACAGGAAGCTAAAGATGATCAGGTCCAAAAAAGTATCATAACCAAGAAGATTGGGAAAGAGAACGAAATCGGGTATTATGGCCCGCATACATCTCCATGCAGACCAAGAAAGGTGAGACGAAGCAGCGGATGAGCAAAAAAGGAAAGGGAAGGAGGGAGTAGCTGACGGCGGAGCCATCAGAGTTGGTGTGATTAGTAACAGGCGCTGGCGAGCTGCGGGCGGGGGTCTACAATAATAACGGGTTAACACAACCGACACCATCACACAAGAAAATAGATTGCACACACCGAAAGACCGCCCGCGCCAGCGGGGTGAGATAGGTGGTGGATAAAAGCAGCATGATACAGCAATGGTGTTTGGATCGAGATTCGAGAGCAGCAGCAGCAAATAGAGACATGATGGATAAACAAGACAAGACAGCAGTACCAGCGGCTTTCAGCTTGGTGGATTAATGATAAATTCGACAGTGGAAAAAATGATGATGGATGAATGACAGCAAGGCCGCACGATAACGAGCGACGGGATGGGACGACGGATGATAGGCGCGCGTGCAGGAGGCTAAGTTTAAACTATAAAGTGCATGTCAGGGTCGCCGAGAATGCTTGATGGCGATGACGCCGATGACGGTAGTGCTGCAATCTGGAAGTAAGGGTCGCGCATGACGCGTGCGGTCCGGCGAGTAGCGCTCATACGCAAAAAAAAAGGCAGCAATGCGAAGCAAGGTAAAAGGCCTTCCGCTGATGCCCACCGACGGAATTTGTGCGGGGCTAAAACCTAAAACGAAAGGAATGAGAGAACGCAGCCAGAGCCCATATAATGCGAGAGCCAGGTGCTGTCTCCGCCTTCATCCAGCGCCTTCCGCCATGCACCCCACGTCCAAGGCATCCGCATCGCGCCATCCGCGCGTCTATAAACAACAGCGATCGGCCGCGCTCGGCGTCACGCGCGCCAAGCTACACCCGAAAAATTTGATCGCGCCCCGACTCCGAACGGGATGCAGTCCACAGCGATGCTTCTCGCACCTCCCACTCGCACTAGCTGCACCCGCCGTCCGCAACCCCATATGCACCACCACTACAAACCACGCGAATGGTGTTCCACGCATTCCACTACCCCTTCACGCTCCGGGTCCCGCCCAGGTGGAAGCTCATCCACGGCTGCCTGCGCATGGCGACCGTGCGCCTCGTGATGCACCGCGAGGAGGGCGTCGTGCCGCGCTGGTGGCGCGCACGCAGGGCGCGGCGCGCGGAGGAGAGGCGCCGGGTGCGGCTGGTGTGGAGTTTTGTAGGCGCGCTGCGGGGTGGGGGGTGGCACGGGGATTGGGACTGGGCTGTGTGATGGGGCGTCGGTGGTGGCGGATAGAGATAGATTGAACAGGGAGTAAAGAGAGTGGTGGGGTGGTGGTGGGATGCGCGCGGGCAAGAAGGGTGCGAGCGGCGGCGTGCCGCTCTAATTTTTTTTCAACGTTTTCTCGGGTTTCTTCAACTTCGTTCCTCCAAAACCTCTCCTCCCTCTCCTCCTCCCCGCGCGCAGCCAAGGAACCGTCATTCCTTGTCCTTATGCCACATCACCTTCTCCACACCAGCGCCCAACATCGTCTTCCGCGCCACATCCGCCTCCGTCTCCTCGTCCTCCTCTTCCTCCTCCTCATCGCCGTCCTCCTCCTCCTCATTGCCATCGTTCCTCTCCCCCTCCACATCGCTCTCGCTCTCCGACTCGGACGACGACGACACCGGGGACACCGGCGCCTCCTCCCCGCCCGCGCCGCCGCCCTCAGCCACATCCGCCAGCAGGTCGGCGCCTGCGAGCGCGCCGTCCGCGCTACTCTTCTCGTCCGTGGGGCTGACGAGCGACACCGTCCGGCTCAGCGTACGCGCGTGGCTGTGGGAGTGGTGGTGCCGTGGGCGCACGGGCACGGGCACGACGTCCGGCACATGCTCCTGCTCCTGCGCCGCCGCCGTCGCCGCCGCCTCGCCGCCGAACGCGAACCCGTTCAGGAGCGCCGCGCTCGGCGTCGGCGCGCCGCTGTGGCTCTCCATCTCCTCGGCCGCGCTCGTCTCCTCTGCGGGCGCGGGCGTGGGTACCAGGATCGGGCCCGGCTCGTCGTGCGGATTTTGGCCGAGCGCGAGCGCGGAGAAGGGCGACGCAAGCGCTGCGGCTTCGGCTGGGGGTGGTGCGTCAGCGGAGGCGGGTACCGGCGGGCTGGCGTCTGATGTGGATGATGATGGTGATGTCAGTGCTGCGGCTGATGCGACGGGCGCGGACGCAGACGCACCGGTGAGAGCGCCGCTGCCCAGCGCTGAGAAGCCGCCGTCCATCGTCGACGAGCGCGTCGGCGTGGGCGTGCTCATCCCGCTGCCCGACGTCTCCTCCTTCTCCTCCACTTGCTCTGGCTCCGAGACCACCTTGTCCCCGTTCAACAGCGTCTCCGCCTGCTCCTTCTCCAGGCGCTCCTTCTCCTCCCGCGCCTTCCGCTCCCGCTCCTCTCTTCTTCGCTTCACCCACCCCATCCCACTGCCGTCGTCCTCGTCCTCCACCGCGGCCGGGCTGCCCGCCCCATTGCCGCCCTGCAGGCGCGCCCAGTTGACGCCGCCCGCACTGCCCCCCACGCCCGCACTTTTCGCGCCCTTCACCGAGCCCATCCCGCCGTACCCCCACTCCACGAACTCGGGCTCCTCATCGCGCGCGCTCGCAAACAGGTTCGCATTCGCCGCGCGCTTCGCGCCGTACACGCGCCCGTTCAGCATGCGCGCGCCCTTGTGCCGGTTCACGAGCGGCGACGGCTTCGCCGCGCGCGGCGTCGCTGACGCACTGGGGGGTGCGGCGGCGCCGGCTTTGGACTTGGCGTCGGAGAGCGAGGACGTGCTGCTCGAGGAGAGGTGCCCGAAGAGGGACTTGGAGCGCGACTTGTAGCTCTGCGTGCTCTGCGTGCGCGCGAGCGGGGAGCCGCTGAAGAGCGCGCTGTCTTTGCCGTTGCTGCTGCCTGCGCTGGACCAGCGGGAGAGCCCCCAGCCGGCGGTCGCGGTGGTGGCTGAGTCATTCGACTCGCGGGAGGAAGTGCGGAAGAGGTTGATGGTGCCGAGGGTGAGGATTTCCTCGGTGGAGTAGGAAAGGGCTTTTCGAGCGATGTGGGCGTGGCCGTTGCCGTTGGCTTTCGGTGCGGATGCGTCGATGGACGGGGTGGGGGTGAGAGAGTGGGAGGAAGATCCGGAGGAGGAGGTGGAGGCCTTCTTGAACGGGCGGCGAAGCAGGGAGAGTGAGCGGGGTTTGGGGAAAGATGCAGCGGATGATGACGTCGTTGTTGGGGCGGCAGACGCCGAATTGCCGTTCTGGGGGCGGGAAGAGGGGGCGGAGGTGGAGGAGGGCCCAGGTTGGGATAATGAATCGCCGTTTTTGGCAGGTAGGGCGGATGTGAGGGTGACAGGGGACGAGCCGACGCTGGAGACGGGCGAGTACTCGCTGGGCGTGGTCGTGCGCGGGGTGGAGGCGACAGAGGCGGAGGCAGACGAGGAGGCGGAGGAGAGGTAGGAATGGGTGCTGGTGCTGCTCGAGGAGCTGCTGTATGCGGTGGGGTCGTCTGCATGCGGGGGGCCGAGCACCGGGGGGTCGGGGTCGGGGGCCGCCAACGCGGATTTTGGGGCGGTTGGGGAGCGGACGACGATGGACGGGGTGGTGGGCAGGAGGAGGGAGGTGGGGAAGGTGTTCACGTCCTGCAGGGGGCCTATGGGGAGCTCGTTGCCATCGTCTGTGATGAGGACCTCGCGGCGGGGATCTGGGAGGGGGGCGAAGCGGATGCGGCGGGCGCTGAGGGGCGTCGGGGTGGGCGCCTTTGGGGTGGCGGCGGGGGAGGCGCTGAGGGAGGTGTGGGACGAGGAGGCGGAGGCGGAGGAGGTGGCGCTGCCGGGCGACGACGAGAGCGACGTGGCGTAGGGCGTGCCGGCGGGGAGCAGGATGCTGGGGCGCGGGTGGGCGCCGTAGGGGTGGAGGGCGACGGACGAGGCCATGGTGGAGGGAGTGAAGGGGCGTCTGAAAATGCGCACCTTTTGGGCCATCGCCACCGCGATCTTGGCACAGCAGCTCCCCGGGGTCCTGCACACGTGTCCCCGATTCAGCCATCCTCCCACACCATCTCAGATCCCACCCCCCTCGGGTCCCCCGTCGCCCGCCGCGGCCACACCCAGCCGGCCTCGCCCCTGCCCTCCGCCCGGAACATCTCCTCGGGCCCCTTTCTGGTCTCACATCCGTCTCACCCTCCACGCTGCCACCGTTCCCCCGCGACAACGCGACAGTGCGCGCCCATTGCGGCCATCGAGCACCGTCCGCGCTCCCATCCCCACTTCATTTACCCCGCATGTACGTCTTCTTGTACGTGTTCTTACGCATCCATCTCTCCCGTTGGCTTTCCACGCACATCGCCGGACGATGTCCCCCCTCGTCCAATCATCCAGAGCTAATGACACCCCAATCACTGAAGCCCAATCACCTCGCCTCGCTTCCTGATTATTTACTCACTTCACTTATCCTGCCCGTAATCACTCTCGTAACCTCTGGCTAATCTTTCGCTCCACGGACTACCACTCTCTTTCAGCCAATCTATTTAAATTCTGTTCTAATCTATTCTACACCCTTCAGCCTTGTCTTTTCATATCTCAAAAAAGTCCGCTTGGCGGTCTATCATACCAGAAACCCTCCTTCCAGCAAATTCTAGACCACTTTTTCCACCCTCACCGCACCACACCGCAACGAGGCTTGCAAAGTATCCAACGAACTTGCTTTGGCGCCCAGGCGATCTTCCGTTTATGGGGTTTTACAAGCTCGCCCACACTGTAGCTGCTGGTCCATGCAAGTCCCCTTCAAGGCAACAGCATTCAGCACACCAGCTCACGCACACACCCCATTTTCACTTCTGTGCTGCATCCGTTAATTAAATTAAAACATACGCATCCGAAGCACTGACGAATGCCCAAAGTTAGAACCATTGACAAGGCACCTAGTTTCCAAGTCGATCGATCCACGGCATTCCGAGGACGCTCGTACAGTACGTCTGTCTGCGCACCCCAAGCAAGCGAGCGATCCCTCATCCTACACGCTGACGCCTCGACCAGTCGTAGCTGCGCTCAAGATAAGATAAGTATAAGCCATGCCACCGCCCAACCCCCATCATGATCCCCGAACCCTCCCCCGCTGACTCACCAGATATCCGACCCGAGCCCAGACCAACGCACCCGAAAAAAGACACATCCCAGTCAGCCCGGACTCACAGTCATCGCCGGTCATCAATTTCGCCCAGACCTATGTAATAAGTAATCCAATAGCGCGTCTCCGTTTCTGACATACGCTCTGTCATGGTCATCACCGTAATCCACACACCACTTTATTTCATTGAACGGTGTCTATGGGCACTACGCGCGGCGCACGCCGCGCGTACCAGCTAGTAGGGCCGACGTGACTCGCATGACGAGAGCGCGTACGAGCGCCAAGCCGGCGCGCGCGCCAAGGCGCCCAGTGGCCCTTGGGGATCGGAGGCACGGTGGGGGTGTGGGTGCCCCTCCTGATCGATAAGGGCCTGAGTATGAGTCGGTCCGTCGATTATGCAGTTGCTTTGGGCTTAGGACAGGGCAGGGGTACATACATACGTATGATAGCATATAATACTATTCCATTGTATTTGACACAAGAAGAGGAAAGCAGGAAAGAAGCAGGAAAGAACCCATCTTTTGGAGAAACCTTCTATCCACTCACACACATATGTTCTGCGAAGCAGTGCGTTAGCACATCCACTTCCAGAACAAAAAAAGTCGTATGCGGGTGCAAATGAAATAATACAAAGCATCGAGCGCACTTCCCCCACCGCAAGACAACAAACAAATAGCGAGTCAGAACATTACCTTGCACCATCGCTAACCCAAGCCGGCCAGCTGACCACCGCTGCGCGCCTCCCGCAAATGTCGGCGCAGCGCACTGCCCAGACGACGAGGCATTATTCATTAGATGACTCATGCCACAGCTGCAGCAAGCAATGATGTAGCCATACCGTAACGCTATCTTATAATACGCATTGCAAGTAGGCATGTATCGATCACCATCAAGATCTATAATCGACGAGATAAGAGGCAATAGGCAAGACGCACGTCATGTAAGTACAGCACGATCGATTGCCAGGCTATCTCTGTCGAAGGAGGAGGAGGAGGAAGCGCAAGGTCGACGGATGGGGTATGGTCCTGCACAGCGCTCTGGGCCAAGACTAAGTATACAACCTCAGCCTATATATACACGAATCCATCACGCCCACGAGTTCGACAGCAGCGCTGGACCCGGACGAGGGCGGGAGGGATGGAAACTTTTTCAATCCCGACAAGGGAATGAGAGCGGAGAGGGATGCACTGCAGCGCCACCACCGATCCCAAGCGCGCGTCGGTGATCTGCGATCGAGCAGGTCGCGTTCCCAACAAGGCAATTGCGGCGCAGAGCGCAGGGCGCGCGCCTCGCTCGCGCCCGGCCCCGGGCTCCAGTCCACCTTCCCATGCCCGATGTGGGCAAGGTGTGGGCATATCTTCGTCTCCTATTCCCATTCTTGTCATTGGCTTATTGTCCGAAGGCCTTCCCACATCACGCTAATTCAAAACTCTAATCCCCAAGTGAATGCGGTTATTCTCTGCATGGGACTACCTATAACACGATCATAATCGATCACTTGACACCCCCCCGACAGCTTCAACGAGATGGATATCTGGATCGAGTCTCGACACGACATTCGCGGAGCACCACCCGGGGCGCAGAGCAGAGCATTGCCAAGTTGGTGAGCAGTTACTCCAGATGGACTGGGACGGCCGGGAAGGACCGAACGGCGCCAGAATCCAGATATATCAGCTGCAGCGCACCTGTGCCCGGATTTGGTTTTGTATTCCGTGTGTCTATGTAATACACAAAAAGAGAACAATTCCAAAGAGTATCTGCAATGATGCATATGGTCGGCTGGACCCACAGACGCCCCGTCAGCCTCAGGGTCGATGGGGGCATTGATGGCTTTGGGCGCTCATTCGAGGAACGTCTTCACCGCGTCATACTTATGCAACGGCCCACGGACCGAGAAGCTAATCAGTGCATAACACTGCCTCGCGGTTATCGATACCTATACATACGGTGCATGGGGAACTCCATGATCGACGCTAACGCAGAGTCTTTTGGATCGACGCCTATGCGGAGCAGATGCGCTCCAGGCATGTACTTACATACGCACCCCCTCTCCTCCCCCGTTGGGCAGATCCGATTCCGAAATGCGCAGATGATCATCATTGAATGTCCAGAGCGGGCTGTGGAGGACCTAAGGATCTATTGTGCATATTTGGTTAACCGTCAAATGAAGTCATTGACAGGGAGTGGTATGTTCTAAGTAAATACACACTAGATGCAATGCGCAATGTGGTATCAGTATACTGACGTCAACGCGGTGTAGTCTGCGACGGGTGCGCCCAGACTTGAATTCATCTCCAAGCTTGAAGCGCGATCTCGAGACTGCGTACAGACATGTGCGGCACTCATCGCACCCTACATTCGCATTGACCGCGCACGGGAGCAGTCAGGCCTATGAATTCAGGAGTCAGATGGCCTAGACAGCTGTAATCGAACCTGCAGCGACGCATCTTCATTCATCTCGCGGGAATCCCTCATACATATCATGCAGCTACCGTGGTATTTAAAACGCAATCCAGAACCCAAGGAACCTAGGAATTAAAGGAAGCCTAGCAGCGTGTATCCCGAATGGCAGCGTTGGCAATCCTGGAGTCGATCGTAAACATTCAATTTCTCAACCATGTCCCTCTCTATGTCTTGCATGCCGTCGGAATCGTATGTTTTTAAGTACTGACTACGCATCGTCGCATACCACATTCAATGCGCACAACTGCTTGCAATCCCTGGTTGTCTGAATTGATAACGCGCGAGTCCCCCGGGACCCCTTCCATCTGCGCAGACCACGAGTTAATCGATAGCAGCTGCGGGGAGTGAGTGCGTTTCTGCACAGGCAGTCGCGGCCGGACCTAGACGCGGGGGCGGGGCGGCCACAGCAATTTCTAATTATATCCTGCGGGGACCGTGCGTGCCGTTCCAGAAGAGACAACGGAGGCAGAGCGGAAGCTTATCGAGACTCGCTCAGGAGGCGGAACCACTGCCAAGTTAGTTTTCGGGGTCCGCCTGCGTCTGTGGCCCACAGGTCAAGCGACGAAATAAGCGCTCGTGTAATTGGGGTATTTCAGGCTCACGTATCACCTACGGTCTAGCTTTGATAGCGCGTACCCGTACGTATCAAAAATGTAATTGATTGCTGGCCGCCACACCAGGATGACCCCCACGCGGCGTTAGCGCGTATGCCGCGCCAGTGCGCTTTATAGGCGCTTGCTCTGCAGATAGAATTTTCTTCGGTGCATTAAGTGAGCTGTGGATGTGAATGTCCGTCGGCGTGTTGCATGTCGAAGGCCTCTGTGCATTGACCGAGGTCGATTTGCTTGGGTGCAGTATGCGCACAATATATTGTGTTTCATATTGTCTACATCCTTTTCTTGGCTGTAGATAATTCATACTGGGTTTAAGATCTGGAGGCTGGTATGGCACTAACCTCTCTGCAGCTCAAAGCCTGCCAAGCTAGGCGTTTGAATGTTTACACCTATGTACAATTGCTATGACCAAGGGCCAAATTCGCGCACTACATACCAGATGACGCTGGGGTATATCCCAGTTCGAGTAAACACTCACTGTGCTATTGCTATGATGGGGCATAAGTAGTTTATTTCCAGTGACTCGGCGGCGATCTCAGTAAAAATAAACAAGTGAGCGACGAGTAAGGAAGATATAGCTTGAGATCGAGGGAATTTGAAAAAGGATAAGATTAAGCGCCCGTGTAGAGCCAGGCTACCGTTCGTCTACTTCCTGATCAGAAGGAACTTTATTCAGCAGCATCTGCCATTGACTTTTACTCCCGTAAATATGACCGCATGCGACATCCGTATGAGGTACTATAACTTTGTTTCTGGATGCTTGATAGGCGGAGTCTCGTTGGCTCAAGCTTGATTCTTGGCTTTCATTTTATTTACCGTTCGGGGTCCAATGTTAGCGTTGACGCTGGTACTTAGAGTTTCTATCCATCATCATGCATCTTATTCAACCTAAGTACCTAATATGATAGCACTTCACGTAGGGCTTACACCCAGCCAGGCGGGGATGAAACAATGCTTCAAGCTTCAAGGCTTTATAATGCTTTCTATTGACTCATTCTTTTATTCCCATTGATTCTCTGATTCAGCATGAGCACAGCAGACCCCCAGAACTCCGCCTGGAATCGGCGATGCGGTATCTTACGGTATGCATCTGTACTTAGGGAGATAATCAAGGCATCACGGAGATACCCTTACCTGGCACGCGATACACGACCTTGCAAACCTCCGGCATACTTATAAGGAAACGCGAGACGACACTGGCATGTTGCTCGGCGTTGGCCAGATCTTACTGACCAGGAGCCACTGTGAGATACTTACCTGCCAGTGACGCAAGTGATACTGGATCAAGCCAATTGGCGACGCGCAACCTCGCTGGCACGCTATTGCAAGCTGCGAACGTTTGCGGACAATTTTTAAGTCAGAGAATTATTCAGACCATAAAAAATCCGCCGATTAAAAATGCGCCAAATAAGCGGTATATATTGTCGTGTGATTATCGTTGAATGCAGTGGATCCGGACATCCCATGCGTTGGTTAAGCGGAAAGCGGACGTTATACACCGATTGTGTGCTTCAACGAGTGTGGCCGGATGCTGTGGATCTCCTTCAACAAGAACGTTGCAAGAACGTTCGTCAAATTCTCATGTCGTCGACTTTTCGCCATTCATCGAATATTCATCACTAACTCATCACAACCTGATTGGAGCTCTAAATCAAGATCGCCGCTAGTTACAGAGTCATATGGAGCAAAGAAACTCGAGACGGAAGCGTATGTATGTATGTTTTGTGTGGTGAGTAGAGAGATCTGTACTAGCGACGTATGACCCCGATACTCCCATGTTCTACCACGAATGTGATTCAGACCGAAGGAACGCGCTCTTGGCAATGGTCCAGTGATACTTGAGTCGAATTTTAATAACATAAGGCTTGAAAATCAGAAAGACATGTTCAGCCAAGGGCATGCGCGGAAAGCCTGAGGGAGATGATGACCTGATGTGTCAACTGGTGGGTGCTACTTAATTTGGGGTAACCTGAGGGCATTTACACTAATAGCATTAATGACATGTCCGATTATACATGGCAGACATATGCCTCAACTCCGTGTGCGCTAGATGAAGCGTACCCTACGACTGCGGAGAGCACTCAAGATAATTGTAACATTCTATCTATTTTCAAGATTCCTTTTCTTGTATTCTGTGGAAGAAGACTTTTCAAGTTATTGATGCAGCCGCCATAAGTAGATCCCCACGTGCAATAAGCTTACCCATGCGTACCTTGAGATCCACGCAATCAGAGTAACCAAGCACCCAGGACCCTCCAGGACCCCATGAATTGACAAGGGGTACTGGTAATCGCTTGATGGACTGAAACTCAAAAGAAATGCCGTGAAAAATTTTCTCTGTGTCGGATGCCTTCAGATCGGCGAAACTTCGCTTCCGAGGGAGATTCTTTCGTCTTTCTGTTTATACTGAAATAAGTGTAGACATGGACTTGTCTCGTTCTAAAAAATTGGCCTTGAAGATCATCTCTACCTGAACGGTTACAAATTTTAGCACCATTAGATTTACAGCCAGCTGGTCCCTTAAAACCTCAAGCTTGATTAAAAATCTCCAAATTTCAAACCTTCAACTTCAAGGGCGGAGGGGAGAAAAATCTAGGCTGTCCTCAAACTTATATGCCATCGAATATACTAGATGTAGCAATGATATGCTTTCGTAATTGTAATATTTTGAATAGACTGTAACTTATTTTTCTACCACATTAGCGTTGTGCAAGCATCATTAAATACTTCAGTTTGGTATTATCACCTTATATTTTAGCGCCCAGACCCTATCCGACCTAGTAGTTAGTCGGGCTCGGGACTCACTTTTTAATACTAGACTTATTACACAAAACGAATTGAACGATTGATACTGAGCTGGACTAGGAAGTATTCATGAACTTGCCTGATTCCAAGCTCAAGACTATATGCTCACTCAGCGCTCAGCATTAGATATCTTAGCTCGAGATTGGGTAGTCCGATATCAGAATGGCATCTGAGTTGAACAAAATAGCAATGCCTTTGGCTTGATCTCCATGGCCTTTTCGTCTTGGTACTAGTCTTGGTGGCATACATACAACACTAAGTACATGCGAGCTATAAATAACTGCATCTATAATTATCTCATTCCTTTACTATCAATTGCCAATACAAGTACTTAACGTTTCGAAAACTTTGACTGGGTACCAGTACAGATGCAGTTGGTTGTCCACATTTGCTTTATATGCAAGCTTTATATGTGTCTGTACTTCATATATTGACATTGATATGAGTAATTCAAGCCGAATATACCTCACGATTCGGGAACTCTTTCGGACCGTTTTTATTGACACCACCTTCCGCCCGGATATTGTATATACAGTCGTCTTGAATAGCTCATGAGTATATTTAGATGGATTTGTTTATAAAGACTCGGTTCATGCTTGTGCTAA
>JACGCK010000242.1:0-61222 GCA_014925825.1 Pholiota molesta
TCCTGTCATGCCATCGCCCGACCCATTACCGTTTGAGATCACCTCTTCGCCACCTGTTGCTGGGCCGTCAAACCCGCCTCAAAGATATGTGCCGCCACGCGCTTCTCCAGTTTCGCACCACACCACCGGTTTATGGGCCTGGGCGGCGCTCTCATTTCCTCCAACCGAGCCCAAGCAATACAGCGCCAACGGGAAGCTGATATCGCTGCGACAAGGCGGGTCCGAGGTGCGCCACATGGCCACCGGCCTTACAGGCGGCGTCCATTCGCATTGTCCGAAAGGGACGACGATGCGTACATCCACATGTTGCTGAATCCTTATATGGACGATGAGTTTATCCCTCTGAATTATCGCCACCTCTATCGCGGACGCACATCGCACTCCGCGGAGAGGGAACAGTACCACCAGAGCTACACCCACCCGCCCACGCCAGAGCCGGGCTTCACCTTCGACTTCGCCATGCCTTCGCCCGACGACGAAACGCCCCGCGCGGGCGTTTCTTCCCACCTACTTCCAAAGACGAGCCCATTATTCTGGGCGACGACGACGAAGACACCTCCAAGCCCACAGCCGGTCCTTCGTCGTCTTCTGGTGCCCGGGAGACGTCGCCCGAGGCGAGTAAAATCGGCATGCTGCTCGTGTGCGCCAAATGCCTCGACCCCCTCATCCTGAACGCCGGGTTAAATGCGGAGGAGGCGCAATATAAGCGTGTCTGGGCTCTGCGCTGCGGGCACCTCATCGACGAAAAATGCCTGAACATTCTGGGCCAACCACCCCTCGAGGAGGAAGCCGTACCCGACAAGAAGGGCAAAGGCAAGGCCAAGGCCCCCGCGCACAAAATACATACGGAGATGCGGTGCCCGAGCTGCAGTCGCTGGCGGCGGCATCAGAAGCAGCAGCAGCAGCCGCCGCAGACGTACCCGACATCGCTCGCGCCTGCGCTCCCGCCGCCCGAACCACGCGAACGGGGGGGGACCCCGTCATGCCCGGCGCGTACCCCGGCTCGTCCCCTGCGGCCACGGCGCTGCTGCCCGACACAACGTCCCCGCCGCGCCCGTCCCCGCGAAGAAGCGCAGGGTGTCCGCGAAGAAACCGAAGGTCGAGGCCGAGTTCCAGTGGGCGTGCCCCGTCGCGAGCTGCCGGCGCGTGCACGTGAGTGTAAGGATCGATGGGATTTGGGGCCCGGAGAAGGAGCTGCCGGGGAAGGGCGGTGGGAAGGCGAGCGGGGTGCGGACGGAGCCTAGGGGGGCGATTGCTGTGTTTGCGTGAGGAGAGAAACGGGGTCGGCGCTGCGGCGTTGGTGGTGTTTTGGAGACGTGGATGCCGGTACCCTTTTTTTGCTTTTGCTTTGTATCTTCATTATCATTTTTTTGTTGTTGCATGGGACCACATTCTGCATTGCTTACTCGCTGTCAAATAATTCTCATCTTTTGAATGTAGTTACTCACGTCGCCGTGTCCTAAAGCATTATTTGCTCACGCTTTATTCATGGCCGCGCCACGCTCTCGGATTTTCCTCGACTGCGACTGCGTGTATTCGAAGATGATGGATGCAGACCCTGGCCGCATTAACGCCAACAGACCTGACTCCTGAGAGCTTCAGCATTTGAAATGCAAGGATTTGTCGTACATGCAAAAGGCGGATGCCACGCGAAGGAAGACCCACCGCCAAAGATCATGTAAGTGCACAAATTTTAAATTCGCTTCGCAATCTCCTGGCATGATGACTAGGACCGGGCGTCGTTCAATTCCATACCCGCGCTACCACGAAAGGATAGGCCACGACGCCCTCTGGAACAACTTCTGCACTTTGTACGCTTCTTTTTTATTGATCAACGATAAAATACCAACTCTATGGCGAACCAGGGCAGGAATAACAAGTACAGGTAACGACGCAATCAATGGGCAATACCGTAAACATCACTCCCACCACCATCAAAATTGTATATAGGAACCTTTATAACCTCTAGAAAATAAAGAAACGCGCGGCCCAGGCCGGGGGATGCCCATCATGGCGGACAAAAAGTGGAACGAGATATGATAGCAGGCAATAGCAGGAGATGAGATGACAGAGTGCTTAAGAAATGATGACACTTGAATCGATGGAGCCAGACTGATGGTATATGTTGCAGCAGAGAGTGGAAGAGAGAGAGACTCGGGAGGTCCTACCACTATGATTCCAAGATCATGAGCGGAGGACGGAAATGAAAGTAAATCCAGCGCGCCATCCTCCATCCGTCAAGGAGGGAACGTGTTGGAAGACGCGTGTCGTGATAGAGAAGGTCGTCTTAGTTCGTATACACATGATCGAGATGGCGCACATGCTCAAAGTTGCGGCGGTGGTGCTTCTCAAAGGCAGTCGTCGAGCGGCGCTTCTTGCTGTTCCTGTTCGAGCATGTCTTGCCGCTGGAGGAAGTCTTACCGCTGGAGGAAGCCAAAGAGCCTCCTCCACTGGCAGGTGCTCCACTGGTCGGCGCTCCCTTTGCAGGCATTCCATTGGCCGATGCTCCATTGGCTGGCGCAATTACGGAGGTCGGCTGTGTGGCGGGTGGCACAACTGCAGGGGTAGTGGCACCACCTGGAGCCAGGACGTGCGGCAGAGAAATAGAAGGGAAAGCACCAACGATGGTCGGAATGGCCGGATGGCTGACGCTGGAGGGGATTGTCACGCTATGAACCGTGCTGGTTGTCGGTACAGCTGACGTCTTCACTGTAGATGGCTTTCCAACAGTGGGAGCCGAAGTGGGAACAACAATAAGGGTAGGCGTTACACTGGCAGGGGTAGTTGCAACCGCGACCTGCGTCGTTCCTGCCGCATTAGTCTGGCCGGGAACAACAACGGAGCCCGTAGCAGTGGGCGAACTTCCGGTATAAGCATAAATAGGTGAAAGCAATGCCGGGGTCGAATCAGGAGCGAAATTGGTAGCTTGCTTGCCGAAAGGTTGAACGGGGTTGTTTCCTGGCAGCTTGAGAAGAGTACCTGTAGCTGTAATTTTTATATGGTGTTAGGGATTATGTTATATAGGGTTGTGCCACAGGAACTTACTCTGCTCATTGATGGCGTTAGTGATGCGGCAAGACTGTCCTTGGTTCATATTGAAGAGGCCTTGGTTAACACAGCATGTCGGCTAAGATACGCGATGTTTAAGCTTCAGAAAAGAGATTCAGACCAACCCTTAGAGAATTGCTTACGTCTCCGAAATCGTTGCAGTGACAGTTGTCGACAGCCTTTTGTAGAACACCAGCGTCCCATCCATTGATGAAGTCTACCGAATATGAGTTAGACCACCACAGTTCATCATTAAATTCTTTGAAATAATGCGCTCACCAGCGTGATATCCGTACCCGGTGGGATCGCCATAAGAGAAGCTATTGTACATAAAATATCAGAACTTGCAAAATAAAATTGCCAAACAATTACGCACACGAAAGGCTGGCTGGAGTTCATGGCTTGCGACCTGGCGTTATCGAAATCATTCGACGCCCAATATAACTAGAGTGATTGTGAGCATAATCCATCAGGAATCTGAATATACGCCAAGCTTTGAGAAGATTACACACCTCCATGAAAATACGGGGAAGGACAACGGGGAAGTTGGGATCGCTGCAAGTTCCAGTGTCAGGTCCACCAGAGAGGAAAGCGACATGCGATTTGTGGTCGGGGGAGTCAGTGTTCTAATCAAACCAACATTTTATGAGTGTGTATCAGATCAGACAAAACGACAGACACGAACCTTTCCATCCCAGCAGCTGGGGAAGTTCTGTTATTAATCGACATGTTCAGTTTCTGGGCACGCAATACAGTGGAAAACACATACAATTTGAGCACGGATACCAGAAGGGCAGGACATGGATGGAAGCTCGTTGTGCTTGGTGGAAACGCCGTTGAAATCGAGGCAAAGGAAAGTGACAGCTTGTTGAGCATGGCTAGTCGGGTCGTAGGTGCGCAAGGTTGGGTCGCCTTACAGAAGAACAAGACGTGAGTATATGCGCTTCCGACTGCACATATCAATGATCATGATCGACTGACCGCTCAGCATACGGAACTATCAAGGACAGTCATTCATTAGGAAGGGAAGAATCAAGAATATGAAAAATACTGACATCATCAGGGAACGCAGTAGTCGTTCCTGGTGTATCGCTGAATAAGTAATCTGTTTTTTTTTATGTGTCAGAATAATAATTGAACAACAGTATGTGTTTTATCCTACAACTGCAAAAAGAAAAGAAATACGTCATTATTAACAAATGGTACGTAGATAGGATGAGAAATGTACGAACATAACGGCTCCACCATCGAGACTTGTGAAGCTCCCATTATTCCATCTTGTGATCGAATTTAGATGATTACATCCAACAACTCATGGCAAAACTCACTGGAAATAGAGGTGCTACAAAAATGTGATCTTAGCGATCAGTTTGATGGCCTGATTGAAGTAAAACACATACTGGGAACCAGTAGTTGGATTTATCCTGAGGAATAGGGATCGAGGAGCATTCGCTTTGGCGCAAGAAGGAAGTATTGGTAGTCAGCCTGAAGTTGCTGCCTCCGAGGACTATAAATGACCAAAAAAGGATTAATTAACCATTTACGGACATCCCAGCTGGAGGGTTGAATACGAACCTGAATGGACATGGCTAGAGACCTTGCCAGGACTGACGACGGGATCCATTCGCTCAGTCGTGATAAAGTCCTCTGCGTAAGAAATGAGCTCATCGTTATCTGCTCCGCTCTGGACGCGAACTCACCGATGCCCATGAGCCAATAGGCTTGCGCCGAGGCGGCCGCGGCGGCCAAAGTTAGGAAGAGCTTCATTGGGGGGTAGAAAAGAGCGAGCGTGTTGTAGAAAGGACTGAAGGACCAGCTAAAGAAACGCTGGGATGGAAGGGGTCGTTATAAGGGGAAGATGGTGGAAAGAGACAAGAAGCGTTCGTAGGCGTTCAGCGCCTCAAAAAGCAGTCTTCTTTGGGACACAAACTTTGCCGCTGTTTGTCCTCCTCCTCCCCCCGGATGGCCACCTACCCACCGCTGATCCAAATGACAATCCGTGGAACCTGCTCGTCTATTCTCGGATATCAGCCCCTTGTAACCATCCTTATTTCCTCGAACACCGCTGAAGAATTCATCCCGGCCAGGCAACGCGTTCGACCACTTATCTTATCAGCTCACCAGCCCAGCTTTGAAAGCCAGGAACCTGAGGATGTGCTTCGAATCGAAGGAAATGAGCGCAAGATGAATGGGTTCTTTGCACGCATATGCGTTTTTCAGCCTGACCCGCACCCTCTCCGAACCAGGACCAGAATAACTCAGATGGGCTTCATGATTCATAATTAATTGATTGTCACAAATTATGTTGATTGTAAATTCCTGGTTCAATTTCCCCGGTGAAACCCATAGGAGAAATAGATGACGAACATGCCATATAACTGTAATGCCTAGTTACTACAGCATCAATAAATCTCCGTGGCTGGCCATGTTTTCATCCACCATCCCTCCGCGTTCCAAAGAAACAAGCAATTCAAAGGTTAAATGGTAAAAAAATGACGATACACGTTACTTGTTACTGAACCTTGTTTACTTATAATGAAAACAACCAACTTGACATGGGAAGAAATGGGAAGAATGCATTCGCTAAGTCATGCTGTTATAGCCTTCGAAAGTTCGAAATGCCACAATTCAACAAGACCGCGTGGACACATGGGGATAACAATGTGGCACGCTTCAATCAACGCGCTCGAACTGGATGATGACATATCGTACAGCGCGCATTTATCACTGCCGTATGCATGAACCCATTGTTCGCCGTACACAACATTTCCAGTTCCAAAAGCCAGTCAAAAAAACGGTCAAATCTTGAATTTCTGACATGAAATGAGTGTTGCCAACAGAATACTGAATCTTTTATTGGATGATTCTTTAGCTGGCAGATAAGGGAAAACCTTGAGAAGCGACCGCAAATTGACCGCTTCCTGACGTACCATAAATCTCCATCCTCCCTATTTCCCCCTTCGCGATGGTTATGCGAATGCGAAGCAACGAGCGCAGATCTAACGTCAAGGTAAATGGAAATTCCGATCCTTCAGGGAAAATTAGCATGAAGCGGCACATCACTGGCGAGCTACATACCACTTACATATCATTTCGAAAGGATTCACGACATTCGAGATCTTATAACTGGAAAATTCGTTGAGAAAATTAAGGCTGCCGATTACGCACGTCGCAGACTCCAGAATCATATCAACCATCCAGTAATTTTCAGCAATATAGGCATCGCTAATAGCATTCAGCCACAGCTATCTCATCGCAACCTGGGTCCTGGACTCAAGCTTGCCAATAATTGGACTCGGAAACCTTACTTGCGGGCGTGCGCGGTGTGGCGGCGGCGTAAAATTCACAAGTAACTCGTTCAGATTTCAGTGAGCTCTGGTGCTTCGGACGTTATACATACACATACGCCTAAGCTAAATTAATCAGTATTCTCACTTGAAAATCCCTCAGACGCAGAGTACTTACGAGGATCAACAACATCATTAGCGGGCCCATTCGACGAGGATCATTGATGATAGGACGAAATGCCGGAACTCGCAGATAGCATCCACGGGAACACTAGGGAATATCCATGTTTTTGCGTTCCATTTTCGTTTCCTTCATCCTTAGCCGATGAGTTCCTGCGCCATATTTGACGTCTGCACAGTTCCAAACGAAAATGAAAACGAAAAAAGCAGGGATATGGATACTCTGTGGCCCTATGATCAATTGAAGAACGGCAATCCCAAGGTAAATAGCCTCTTCAGAACATTAGACTTTCCAGATTATCAAATAGATGCATGTTTTAAGGAGCCACATACACATAGAAGCAGCCGTCCACGCATCCGGTGCGTGTGCGATCACTGGATCTGATCCAGCACCATATACACCTCGATAGCTTAAACCCATCACTCAAATGATACTAATAACCATTGGGTGCTGCATCGCACCAAACCACAGAAGAGTTCACATTGACCCTCTCGAACACGGTCCGACGTCAGTCAAACGCGAGGCCAGCGGCTCCTTGACGCAAATCGACCATAAAAGACACATTCCCACCTCGAGCCGCGCACGCGTCACAAACTCAAAAACACCCGTTCTCGAAAGGTAACCTAGAACGCCGAGAAGACACGAGAAGACGAGCATACGAGGCAGAGCAGCAGCAGCAGAGCAGCAGGCCAGGGAGACCCGGATGGGCATACTCGACGGGTGGTGCTGATAGCAGCCTAACCCAAATGCTGCTGCGAGAAAAGCGCAAGCAGAGGGTAGGTACTTAGTCTGGCCTAGGAGAACAGGTTCGCGGACATTTCAATTCAAGTCGCCGGTTTCCCGAGGGCGAATACGCAATGGAGGGAGGGATCGACCCGCGGTTTAGCAGCCGGTATTGAGTAGCCGCAGTCCCGATACCCAAGCGCACTAGATACCTGCGCCTTCCATAACTATCCGCCATCAATGCATCACTGTTCCCGCTGACTTGAGCAAGAGCACAGCAGACCTCGTCTGAATCAGACGATTCTGGGAAAGAGGTTACATGCCACCTCACAGCGTCAGAGGCACTTGATCTTCGGCATCCGGTGCAAGACGAACCCCTGCGGCGCAGAAGGCATATCAGGCAACACCAGATTCGATAGAGAAGGGCCATGACGCTGAGCAGCACCGTGTCTCCCAGTCCCGGCTTACAATACGCAGGCCAAATTAGCGCCCGGTCATCTATAGAGAAGTCCCGGTTCTCGAAGAGAAGAGCAGGAAACCTGAAATTACCAGGGTACATGGATGGCGCAATTCTATTCGACGCAAGCGTCGTCCCGCGTTGATGCTAGAATAGATTAGAAATGGACGGTACGGGTGCGGATGAGGACGTATACTGATCGAGGATGACAAGATGCGATGCTTCCAAGCATGACGCACATGGACATAGATAAGATAACAAGAAAGAACACACAAGTTCTCAAGTCAAGCCTCCAAGGCGTGTTCTTCAAAGTTCAAGATGACCACTGCCCAACCAACGTTGTTAATCTGTCGCACTGTTAGCGTAGGCTCGCCGCTCGACTTTTGGTTTCAGGACAAGATATCAAAATCTCCAAGATATACGGCGCGTGTCCTGCCAAACATTTCGAACGTTCCATCGTCCAACGCGAATAGAAGAAGTAGGCGAGGCCTACATAAACATCGCGCGGTCGAATTCACTATTACTTCGATGAGGACATCCAGCAATGAGCGCCGAGTGCCCGGATTTGATGTCGACGTAGGGCACCTATGTAATGTGGCATGGCATTCCTCGAGGACGTCGCTTCTAATCGTCAAATCCTGGGGGGCTGCTGTGACCTATCTTCTGTCATTGGAACCGACACAAAGAAAAGGGAATATGAACATTGTGCGACTCCTCCACGAAAAAAAATATCGAGAAAACCCGAACAAATTTCTGCGTTCGATGAAAGGTCGAAGGCGATACCGGATCCACATAGCATGGCCTGGATAGGACCCCAGATGGAGCCTGCGCGGGGCCTCAAGGAGAAAGAACGCACGAGGCTGCTGGCGAAGCAAGCCCGCAGAAACTTCCTGCGGGACCGAAATGAACGCAAAACTGAGCTGCGTCGCTCCTCCAAGGATGAGTGACTGTGGCATCCAAGAATAAGTAGAGTCGACTTCGGATAAGGAGCTGTGAGGGTTGATCCGAGGAAGCGAGTGAGTCGAGTGAATTGTGAAGTAGGAAGGTGGATTCGGTGGAATTTCCTCTAGTGCAAATATGGAGCACAGAATTTGGATAGATTCGGAGTCGTCGGATGGGAAGTGGATCCGTTACACTTTCTGAACCACAAGGAAAACTGAGAAAACCCAAAGTGCCTGCATTTTCATGCGATCAATCCTATCTTCGGTTAAAGCCCCTCGCATAGGATCATTTATGCGCCTCTCGGGCAGAGCAACTGCGGAGTCAGATGTCGAACATGGAGGGTGCATGAAGTGGGAGGTTTTGTGATGTGGTCCAAAGTGCTTCTACTTCTGGCGGCGTTCGCATGGATTACTATCTGGTTCAACGACATGCTAGGAGCGTCTTTTACCGTAGTAATATTACAGGCAACGTCGATTATTCGGTTCCAAGTGAAAGCGGCGTCGAGGAGGGTGCGAAACTTCGAATGGATGAATAGATAGAGCCAATAGGCAGAGATGCGAGACGTTCATCGACAGCAAAGGGTGGGAATAGATGGCGTGGCGTGTTTGCAGGTCATAAGTAGATGGGTCATGAGATCCATGCCGTTAAACGATGCATGCAGTCATGAGACAGGCAAACACCACATATTTCAACGTTTCTATTCATGGAAATCATTGAGGAACATGCGATGCAAGTGAAAAGAAAAAACCTCACGTCCAGCCAAAAACCAATTTTCGATGCGATGAGGCACGGCGACTAAAAGTCAAACCTGCCTCCTTTTCCGCTGCGCCCTTGCTTGACACTACTCCTGTGAATTTTATCCATCTTGCGGCGCGCCTTTTCAGCTTTGACAAGTCCTTCAACTTTCTTCTTTTGTTCTTCTGATGGGCCGTGTTTAATGGGCTTCGAAGCAGCAGCAAGGACGATGGAGTGCAGCTGATGAAGAAATTAACTCTGGCAACTTGACACGAGGGCAGCCCAAAAGACTCCACTGTGACACACCTTTGACAGACATTCCTCGATGTTTTGAGCTTGGGAGCGATGAACGGTTGACGTGACAAGAATGGAATGCGTCGATGCGACATAGTGCGTCTATCGATGGATCAATATCGACTATCGCAGATAAGAAGGCCGCATCTTACATCTTTCACTAAAATCGGCACAGCCCAACGAGGTATCCATGGCTGACTCAATGAACATCGTAATGTCGCCTTGGTGTTAACTTTGTTGACATTCTGTAGAATACATTAGCAAGAGCAGAGAACATTCGAATCAGTTCAAAACCCACCTGCCCTCCAGGACCAGAACTTCTCGAAAACGACAGCTCAACCAGCTCCCTGGGTATCCTACCGTTAATCGCAGCGAAGGCCTTGGTCCATGTCGATGCCAGCACGTTATCGTGTTCATCCGCCAGCGCGGAAAGCGGTGGCGGGTTGGGAAGGGTTACGGCATTTCCACCGCCAGTTTGAATGAGCCTTGTCCATGGAGCGGCTGGCAATGTGGCACGGAATCGACACGAAGTCGAAATCGAAAATGCGAGCCGCCTTAGCATTGAAAAATGCTGACCAGAGCGGGTCGATTGCTGGGTCGATTGCCTCTCGAGTGTCGGTGATGGACGTCGTGGACAAAGTCGGATTGTCGCGCTGTCAGCCACGCTATATTTGTCATCCAAGCCGCCAACGTCACTGGGCAGGCCAGACTTGCCCAGACAAACCCTCCATACAGACTGGTACGACCGGATGCCCATCACCCACACTCTCCATAGACCAGTTCGACAATGGACAAGACAATGGCTTCCTAGAACATACCTACAAACACGCTCCTTCTCAAGAAAACACGTCCCAATCAGCTCTCATGAACCAATCGAGCTTGAATACAACGTCATTGTCCCGGAAGACGGAAATGCTACAGAGAAACCGCTAGTCATTCTACATGGGCTATTGTAAGTCGCATTCGCCGATGCGTTTCACTAATCCCTTACCGACATTCTATTGAACAGTGGATCCAAGCGGAACTGGATGTCTATCTGCAAGGCTCTCCATCGCGATATGCCCCACCGCCCTATATACGCGCTCGATCTGCGGAACCATGGCACATCGCCTCATGCCACTCCCATGACCTATGAAGCTATGGCGTCAGATGTACACCGATTTATCGAAGACAAGGGGCTAAAAGGCGTTGCATTGCTAGGACACTCTATGTGCGTCGCTATTACCTTGTCCGTTCGCTTAAATATCCTAGACGAATCTATTCTAGGGGAGGAAAAGTCGCCATGACATATGCTCTTTCTACGAAAGAAACGAATGTGCCGGCTGATACGCTTTCGCATCTCATCGTTGCCGATATCGCCCCTTCAATAGGCAAACTCTCGGATGAGTTCATGACATACATAAAAGCCATGCAAAAGATTGAGGCGCTACCACCGGGCGTCATAAAGACAAGAACTGATGCTGATATCCGGCTGAAGGCATATGAACCCGTATGTTAAAAATTAAAAATTCCACTTCTACAGAATCACTGACGCAGAGGGATAAAACTAGGACTTGTCTATTCGACAGTTCTTACTCACCAATCTCAAACTACCCAGCCATTCTCGGACAAATCCCCATCATGAGATCAACGAAGACAAAGCCAAGTTCATCGTTCCTTTGGATATCCTATCGCAAGCGATAGATGCCTTGGGGTCATTCCCATATGAATACAATGCAGCTGACGGTAGCGTACCTACAACCTGGGACGGGCCAACATTAGCTGTGAAAGGCAGCAAGAGCGCGTAAGTGACATACCTCACAACCGAGTGATTGTGCTAAACGCTTTGATTTTTCATTAGATATATCAACCACAAGAACTTGCCTGCATTCCGGGCCTTCTTCCCCCACATGCGTTTGGAACAACTAGACGCGGGTCATTGGGGTGACTATTATACTCGTTTAGGGTGTCGTATTCCAACTGATCGTTGTTTCGTAGTTCACGCAGAAAAACCCACTGAATTCCGTAAACTTGTGGTCGACTTTCTGAATAATTCCTAGATATAGAAGAATATACAAGTTTATACAGTGAAGCTATCCCCCTCTTTTCCTTCTGAGTATCCGTTAGGCAGCAATACCGTATCCTTTCGAAGAGAAGGCGGAAGGTTTTGTGAAGCAGATACGGTGGGTTTTGCAGTCCGGTCTTAAACATTCAATATCCTTAGCCGACATGCCCGCCTAGCTCAATCGGATAGAGCGTCAGACTTTTAAGACAGTCTAAAAATAGGCGGCTTACGTGACCATCTGAAGGCTGCGAGTTCGACCCTCGCGGTGGGCTAGTTTATTCTCCCTTTTGTTTTTGCTGGTGCTAAATTTTTTTTTAATCAGCTCAGTCCGCCGAGTCGGCTCCGAGTCTGGCATAATGCATTATTGTGCGCGGTGAGTCTCCGAGAGTTGAGAGACCTCGCGTCGAGTTCAATCACTAAATGAGGGGCAATATTAATAGCGCGAGTGACGCGTGACGGGGTGCATCCCTATTTCTATCCCTAGTGCACAGTGCACACCATTCAACAGTACCCAATATGTAACAGCCATTGGAAGCGCATTGGAAGCGCACTTCTCGGTCATGTCCAAGTCAGGCTGTGTAACAGGTCTTGCTTGTCTTCCTCTCCCACCATGGCCAGCAGCCGTATATATCGTGATTTGCTTTTGAAGAAACAGCATGGATTGCCTTTGTGGATTCCCGATCCTGCCGAAAACCTCGAAGAGCACAAAAAACAAGGGATCAGCATCGGCGACCTTGGAATCCTTACGGATGACGGTGGATTCAGATTTTTGTTCAACATACATGCAGAGGCAGATGCCCGGATTAACAAGGATATGAGAACTCCCCAAGCTTTTACTCCCCTGCCTATGCCCACAATTTCGAAACGTGAATTTATTCATGTTGAGAAGGCTTGCATTACGGAGAACGCTAGTGTCGAGAAGGGGGGTGGTTCTGGAGCCCAGGCAAACGCGTATGTGATTAGTCGTTCATCGTGCCACCTTGCTTATCTTCTACATAGGTTAGGAACTGGTGTCGGAGCTGAATTGACCTTTACCATAACCCATGAACGCGCCGCAATGCTTTATCTTCCTCATGGCGCCGATCGAGAGAATACGGACGGCATCGGGTCATACAAGGAATACGCCAAACAGCACGGCGAGTCGTGGTACAAATTCGTCAATGAGGACCTCAAGTCTGATGCACGAAACGGTTCCTTGTATTTGGTGACTGGTTGCGATAAAAGTGGTTCATGGGCACTTGGAGCTGGGTCCCCACGACAAGGCAGTTCATTCAAATTCGCGATCCAGGGGTCATCGGCGGTGGTACCAGCTTCGGTGACTGCAGATTTTCATGTTGCTTGGACGCACGCAAGTGGGATAGAAGGGCGTCATTACCCGCCATTGATGAAACACACCGTAGACGTCAAGAACCAATGCGTCTTCGTTCGAGGACTTGCCATAGCGATTCGTAAAAATTGGTTTTCAAAGCCGTGGCTGCCAGCGAGCAAGGTGCATATTAACGAAGTTAACAATTCGACGGTGTCCTTCTCAGCTGTCGACAACAACGTACCATTTCAATCTACAGCGAAACAGAATCCAGCATTACTCAAGGCGCCCCCGCCACCTCAAGATTCAGCAAACGAGTCTCGCTCTGGCGACTTACTGGATCAAGAGCAGGATGCAACAAATTTCTACGCTTTTGAGGACACATCTGATGTCATCGTTGAGGACTACCCTGAACAGCCGAAGCCGGTCAGTTTTCTTTCTAACAAGACATATCAACTACTCAAGTTCGATATTAGGTTTTGAGTCCGGCTTCCTATATCTGCGAACATCTCCTATCTACCGTAAGTAATCACATCTGCTCTCCTTTATCTTGCAAGTACTGACCCGAACTTGCACCCAGCGACCCGATATTAACCTCGTCATAGTCCATGACAACGATTGGATGACGGTGACATCAAGCGATGATGAAAATATCTTCACTTCTGATGGACTAGACTATGAGCGCCTCACGACTCACGTTCTGCAGAAATGCCACTTACAAGTTACGCGGGGTAAGTGGGTTCAGTTTTTTTCTTTGCATCCCATGGGCGTTGATGATCTTTCAAGGGACATATCAAGATCTTGCCATAACCATCGAGGGTGCTATCCCAGATCTACTGGAGGACGAGGATCAAGACGTGAGGGCGGTCGCAGCCTTACTGATCAACGAATTTCCGGAACAATGTAAGGTTTCTTTCTTGGTCCTAATGCCCATCTTGATCATCAACACTCCTGCGCATTTCACTCCAGCCATAAACAACACCAAACCAGAATTAGCAACGGAGCCTTCAGCAGGCTCCACGGCCACAACTACAGAGGGCACCTCCGCCGCTACGGCCACTAACACTAGTAAGCAATTGGACGAGCTCGGTTTCTTCGGACGTGTATGGACCTGATGACGATGACGACGATTCAGATGAAGGTGACGGGACATGGATTGTTCCCCCTGAACCTGCGAAGAATGCGGCCCGGCCGCCTTTGAAGGTTCAGATCGAAAACCCCACCAATTCTCGCAGCGGAGACATGAGCACCATGGAGAGAGACGCGCGGCAGGAGCCGCCGCCGGGAGATGCACCGCCCTCTAGCTACCGCCCGCCGGCCGCGGTCAACCCTAATCTGCTGCGAGCGCCGCAGTTACGCGCGGAAAGCACATACCTTCGACCTCCGCCCGAAAATATCTACGAAGAGCTGGAGAAGTTCTTCCCGAAACACGACCTTGACAGACCTATTATCGAGGCCACCTCGGGCGACACTTCACCGATCAATGCTGAGCCTACCGCGGCCCTGCCTCCTCCTGTTCCAGTCAATGAGGACAAAGCAAGGATTAGGGCCAAGAAATCCATCCGTATTGTAGCGCAGGAGCACAGGAAGAAGATTGACCGGATGTCCAAGGCGGCGGATATGATTTCACAGAAGGACAACATGATGCGAAAGCGAAGCACCAAGCTCTGGGGGAGCAGATTAGAGGAAGTCATCACTCTTCAAGGACGCAACAATTCGACAATATCATTACCCGAATCACCGTCTGGAGGACCCAGTACGTCACTCACCTTTTGTTTCTGGTTTTATAATCAAGATCCAACGATGATTTTGTAGCTACGTTCAAATGGGTGCGGGGTGAGCTAATTGGGAAAGGAACATATGGACGTGTATACTTGGCCTTGAACGCGACCACGGGCGAGATGATGGCAGTCAAGCAGGTCGAGCTTCCTCAGACAACGAGCGACAAGAACGATTCTTGGCAACACGCGGGCGTGCAGGCCTTGAAAATGGAGAGCGAGACCTTGCGGGATCTTGACCATCCTAACATCGTGCAATATCTTGGATTTGAAGAGACTCCTGCAAATTTAAGCATGTAAGCTGATCTTTATTCTTGTGCTTTAATACTTTTGAGTAATTATTTCTTTCGCTAGTTTCCTCGAATACGTTCCAGGTGGATCCGTTGGAAGCTGTCTACATAAGCATGGGAAATTCGCCGACAACGTTACGAGGTCGTTCACGGCTCAGATCCTGAGTGGGCTGGAGTACCTCCATTCAAAAGGTATTTTTCATCAAGTACGTTAATTCGATTATTATCTGCGGTCAGGTCTGCTCACATGAACTGTAGGATATGAAAGCGGACGACATTCTTGTCGAAATGTCGGGAATATGCAAAATCTCAGATTTCGGGATTTCGAAAAGAACGGAGGATTTGCACGGAGGCGCGTTCACTGCTATGCAAGGGACTGTATTCTGGATGGCCCCTGAGGTCATGAACGCGCAGAAGAAGGTCTATAACATCAAAGCCGATATTTGGAGTGTTGGCTGTGTTGTCTTGGAGATGTGGACGGGAATGAGGCCTTGGATGGGCGAAGAAATGGTTGCGGTCATGTTCAAGGTACGGTAAATACTTTATGTGGTCCGCTTTTGTTTCTCATGTTCTTGCATCGCAGCTCTATCAATCCAAGCAACCGCCACCCGTTCCAGAGGATATTGTTTTGAGCGAAGAGGCAGATGATTTCCGGCGGAAGTGCTTCGCCATGTACGTCTTTGCTTATCCTTTATTGTGGACACCTTTCTGACTGTATCTCATCAGAAACTCTGAAGAGCGGCCTAGTGCAGCTGAACTTGGAAAACATCCCTATCTCACACTTCCACCTGGGTGGATATTCACTGGATTTACATAAGGACGATCTATCACTACTTTTCACCATTTTTTCTACTCATTGTTGCTAGTATCTGTACGCATTCATATCATCTTTTCTCCTGCTTTCTTTGTGATCATTCTCACGAGCCTGTTCCCATCCACCCACTGTTTTTACCATCTATACCTCCTCCCCTCGTACTACGGAATCGATCACAACCTGCAAATACACGAGTGGGGACTTCCGACTTGTATAATGTATCTCAGCATCTGCAACAAGCCTCACGCACCAGCTGGGTCTTGATGAATGTGCGTACTTGTTATCTCCCTGATTCTTTTGTTAATCATATATATCAGTGCTAGCGCTCAGTGAGCGCTGAGCGCTAAACAACGCGTCATACGAATGGCGATTTTTAAAATGCGTTTTCGAATCACTGCCCGCCTAGCTCAATCGGATAGAGCGTCAGACTCTTAACAGGCGGGTCCATTGAAATCTGAAGGCTGGGAGTTCGACCCTCCCGGTGGGCTAAGATGTTTTTTTTTTGCAGCCTTTGGAACATCCAGTAACAGTCAAGTACAATCATCAATGTCTCCGCTTCTTGTGACTTGTCCCAAGTCTTCCAATGATACCACCAATGGGAGAAGTCCTGGAGACTCTAATAACGCAAACAACCGCCCCACGAAGAAATTCAAGAAAGCCGGTACGAAGCGAAAAGCTGGCGAACGAGCTAATAGTGCAAAAGAAAATTAGGCGCCCGGGTATGGAAACTAGGTAACCGCGCTAATAAAGAATTGATTAGCACTGATATTAGCTCTGAGCCTACCGAGTAATGATTGCTATCGCATCCATCCAACAGTTGAATCTCAAAATCAAAAAGTTGGATGCATCGTTGGGGCATCGGGCTCCTATGGATAGAGCCTATGTTGGGGACCAATACAATTGGCATGGGCCTGGGTAGATGCGCGCTCAAGGACGTGAACAGCATTAAACGATGGGTTTTTATAATTATGAAGATGACGACTCCAGCCAATACTTTTATACAAGTACATTAACAAAATATATAAAGATATTCAATAAGTATCGATGATATTGTATTTAATTCTGTTCGTGTGAAGGACCTTTATCCTTTCCTGATCGAGCGGCCGGGCGGGAGGGGAATGGACGCTCAGATCGCACCTCAAGAGCCCCTGCAGCACAGGGAAATCGTCCGATGGCCAATCCCACCGCGACTCCACCATATCCGCCAGAACACCATCGGTGCTCACCATGCACCCGTTCAGCCGCAGCTCCCGCAGGCGCGGACACAGCACATCCCCCAACGCCTCCTTCGTCACCGCACGCACCCCATGCTCCCGGACGTAGTCGGCGAAGATCGGGTACGACAGCGCGCGCAGGACGGCGTCCGTGACACAGGGGCAGTCCTCGTTGTCGATCACCAGGTGCACCAGCGACGGCGAGAGGCCGCGCAGGAGGTCGATGAGGTCCGCGTCGTTGACGACGACGATGTCCATCATAGAGAACTTTTCGAGGGCGCAGTTCGAGCGCTTGAGGAACTCCATGAAGGCGGTGTGGGGCCATGGCCCGTTCGCTATCTCCGGAACGTGGATGTCAGGCATCTGGTCGATGGTGAGGTCTTTGACGCGGGGCAGCGTGATGGCGTCGAACAGCGGTCCTAAGATCCCCGAACATGAGAAATAGAGGGTTTCGAGGCTCGAATGGGTGACGTGACGCAGTGCTTGTGTGCCTTGTATTAACTGGACACTAACATCCAGCTGGTGGAGGTGAGGGCACTCCAAAAGGATGTCCAAGGTCATGTCCAGCGAACAGATGAAGATCAATGTGAGGTGCGTCAGTTGCGCCCATGGTAGCGTTGGCATTGTCACCGCCGTCTTGATCATCCATGTTACTGAGTGCAGACGTGGAGACTGCCTAATCATTTCTGTCACCCGCGCTAGTTCCTGCTGCTCCATTCTCCGCGCTTGCAAGGTGAACGACTCCAGGAGAGGGAAATCTGGTCGTTCGGGGAGGTTACGGAACCATTGGATGTCCGCAGTCGCTTGGAAGTTGCGATTGAGCAATTCCGCGCTTTTCCACCGATGCGCCTGGGGTAGCAGCACATCCAAAACGCGGAAGAAAACGGAATCCGGATGGTGGGCATAGTCATGTTTCTCGGTTTCTTGGATATGGAAACGGAGGGGAAGTTGTCCGGACCGTTCAATCCATAGCTTTACGAGGGCTGGCCAGCCTCCCCTGTCCTCGTCGTTGTCGATAGTGACCCAGATGTTGGCCCACAAGTTGGATTTGTTGATGGCAATCCTCCTCCACGTAGAGCAGACGTGTGTCATCAAGAGTGGACCAGAGTTCAAGGACATGGGCTCCAAGCTTGTGTCATCGAGACAGTAGTTGAAAATCTCCCCAAGGACCTCTATTGGGAGGAGTCGGATGGGAGAGAGGAGGGCTTCCAACTTGTCCAGATGGAGTCGAGTGTCGACGAACTCCTTTTTGAGTCTGGTCAAGTTATTACGGCGCTCGTTGATGAAAGCCTCGGTATCATCTCTTCCCTTGCCTTCGTGATTATGGCTATCCGGGAGATGAGGCATATTCGACGACCCTGCACCGTGCGACGAACTTGAGGGCTGCATGTCCAAACTCTCCAACTCTATCCTTTGGTCAAGGATTTCCTGCCGTAGCCGAGACAGCTGCTTCCGCGACTCCTTTATGCTAGAGTCGATGAGCACGGGATCTCTCCCAGGTCGGACGGGAGGGAAGAGACGGTAGAAGATGTCATCATGCTGGCGGAGCGTTTGCTTGAGCTTCTCGTGCGAAGCTTGAAGCTCTTCCTTGACCGCTTTGAGGAGGCGCTGTTGTCGTTGGAGGAATACATTGACTTCGTGCGCCTCTTCGTTTCCCCCAGGTGGGTTGTTCATTGGGGAGTGAGTACTAAGTATGTAGTGAGTTTTGGTGGTGGAAGTTGGTTACTAAGAATGGCTGAGTTCGCTATACAAGATCATCTGAGTACCTGCGTGGGAACATTCATAACGCCCCTAATAGCAATTTAAGTATTAGGCGCCGAGATGGCCCTGAGCCGAACGTATGCCGCTGCGCCGCCACACGTACTACATACTTGGTCAGCGTTTCTTTCTTTCCAATTCATACACTCCTTGCTTGTTTGCGTTTTTTTCCAGAGGATTTCGTCTATGATTTGGGTGCACAAAGCCCTAACGTAACCAGAGTGCTACTTACTACATATCAATCATCTTCGACTAAGTAGTATTACATGGGCAATGATCAATAGGCATGCATGAATGAGGAAGCTGAGCTAAAATGACAGGCAAATGATTTGCTTAATTCGAAGCCAGAGGAATAAGAAGTGTGAAGGCAAACAAATTTTTTTGACCTATAAAGGCCGCCCACCACAAAGCATGCCCTCGGTTTCTAACCCTACGCACTCATAACATATGCCTCAACTAAGCTCTTTGGCGGAATGGTCGAGAAAACACATATGCGCTGTTTTCGAGTCGCCCAATTCCGAGGAGTCCTTAAAAGCAATACAAGAGACATTTTCAACCTCGATCAGCGCAACTTTGAACGGAAAGCAGCTGGGATACGACGAAATCGTCCACATGGTCATCGCTATGCGAAACGAAGCGCCGGAGGGTCTCAAAGTCGAATGGTTGACGGCCGTTGAATCTACTAGCAGCTCAAACTATCGGGTACGTCACTAAAATTTATCAGAGTGCTGTTGGGTTATGCTTATAAAATTATTTTCCATGCAGGACGGGTTCTTGGGAGGAATGTATATCATCCATGGCATTCACCGACATTTGCCAGGGCTTCTGGGGACAGTAGAACTCTCTCGGCACAAGGCAGTGGTCGTTCAGTAAGATATTCAACTCGCATCAGCTATACACTACAATCCTCACTAATGTTTACAGAATTCAGTCGCAATCTACGGACCTTCTTATCGACAGCCGGAAGATTGTTCACCTGTCTTTCGTAGCATCAGATTTCCCACTATTAAATGTTAAATAAGCATTCTAGTTTCTTAAAAGATGTTTTCTGCTTTTACCAATTTATTTTTATCGAGTCGGGTCAGAAGGAGTTTGGAGGACTCATCAAAAGTTTCGCCCTGCCGGTTGGACGAACAGATTCGTTGCGCACATGTATTCGAACAATTGGAATGCCAACGAGGATTCAGAAATTGACTCTCATACAGTATCAAAGAAAGTCTTCCGATGTCTTTCGCACTGATCGCATGTATCTCGGCTTCTAATAGTACTTACTACCGGGATTGGAGGACATCCCCTGATCAAACGGAGAATTCAATAGTGATGAAGTCTATATCGAGGTATAAGTACACTTGCAATGAATCATTTTGCTTCTTCTGTGCTTCGCAAAACGATGTGTTTATTTCGCACATAGCTGTCATATTTAAATGTCAAATGACGGTGGAACGAAAAGGTTCAACGCAAAACGGGATCAACAATTACATTCTCCCATTATGCGGAACATCTATAGTTCTTATGGAGCGTAGAACGCCGCGATGTCAGTTCAGGGGAATTCTGCGATTGGCAGCCAGCTCTGTCTTGACATACGATATCGTCCATTCAATGACATACTCCGCAACATCATCGATGCCATTTAGATGCCAGAAAAACGGATGTATGTAGCTTGCCAGCAGATTTTCCGGGCAAAGCTTAATCATAGGATCTCAAAACTTGAACTTTATCAGAACATCTAACGAGGAAGAGCTATAAGACGGTGTGGATCAGGAGACTGTTCGTACAGAAACTCAACTCGCGTTTTTAAGACGATGATATTGAAACTTGGGACATCGTTCGTTGGCCTACTTGCTCTCGCTGAGTTCGCTACGGCTCAGACGGCTGGGGCATGGAACAAATGTGAGCTTTCTTGAAATCCTCCTTATGTGTAAAGTCACTGAGCTATTCAATGGAATACAGGCGGGGGTATCGGCTATTCAGGACCAACGGTGAGCTATTCGCAAGTACTTGTACTCAGTTTGTGAAGTCAATAATCATATTCTTCATGATTCTAGACTTGCATTCCCGATTGGGTTTGCGTATACCAAAACCCATACAATTCTCAGTGCCTCCAGGTTCGTCATGCCCATAATTTACCAACTACGAGTAAGTAGCGTTATACTATGAATAGCCCGATTCGAGCACGGCGACTGCTACAACAACATCGACTTCATCAGCTGATGGACCCTCTGCCGTCGCGAAATAATATAGACTCGTGAGTCGACCTTTCATTATGAAAATTCTTCTCCTAAATTCCCCGTAAGATTCAATCGAAACCGACACCAATGACATACATAGTATTTACCTCTCTATAAATTCTGTCTCGATATTCAATATATCTTGCTGTCTACGATTCTGTGCCTGAACTTAAATGCATCACTGTAAGCCTTAAAAGCTGGGAATTAAATACTGGTTTGAAACGAGGTATAAAGTCCCAGTCTTTGATTTTCCTAGGGACTGCCTGGTAGGCGGGGAAAAAATCAATATATCATGCAGCCTAGAAAAGATTTGCCGCTTTAGGTCCATAGTGATACAACATGAAAGAAAGTTTTCCAAGAACCGAATGCCTTGCGCGCATATCTCGGCTACTATGACCAGGTTTCAAGGATATGCAGCCTTTCATGGACAATCTGATCCTTATCCCTAAGCTCGCCTGGCCGCTCTAAATTTCAGCGTTGCACGATGCATATCATTTTTGATAAACTACGAGGTTATTCCAAATTCCATCATCAGAACCAAATGATTCACCGACTATTATGCGAAACAACTGTATCTACCAGTCAGAGTTAATTCAGAGTTTCATGCGGTCCACAGCCAGCATGAATTCATTCGATGACATTCACCACACATCGTAACATTGCCAATGTCAAAATTGATTGAGGAATTCAACAACAACTTCTCTCGAGGCGAAGCTCGATCATAGAATCTATAAAACTGCGCTGGTACGGGCAATATATGCATACAAACCCACTTGTATTTCTCACAACGATGATACTGAAATTTGCTGCATCATTTGCTGGCTTACTTGCCCTCGCTAAGCTCACGGCGGCTCAAGTTCAAGACTGGCACCAATGTAAGTTCTTTTTGACATCATTTCATGAGTATCTTCACTGAGCTTATTGACGAGATATAGGTGGTGGTATTGGCTATACAGGTCCGACGGTGAGCTCTTCACCAACGTCGCCCGAGCAAGGAACTTATTTCTTTATGAATTTAGGTTTGCGTTCCTGGTTGTACCTGCACAGAATACACCCCGTACTTCTACTTTTGCCTGCAAGTTCGTGATGCTTTATCATTAATTTGTTTGCTGTCCGTAGTCTCATGCATTTAAATTTTAATAGCCTGGTCAAACCGAGGGGGTGATTCCTACTTCGACGTCGGCATCATCAGCCGCTCTATCAACCGATACATCCAATAGCATCGTCGCCAAACAGTATAACTAGGCTGGCCAGCGATTAGTTCTGAACGTCCCTCGGCTTCTCCAATTCTTCCTGCGTTCATTTTTTTTTCAAGTTTTTGTGTCTTTTTTGTTGCTTTTTGAAAAAAATCGGTTTAGTAGGCTCAGGATGCCGGTATTTGTTTGCATCATATCATTGATGGATCAGAGCTGTGACATGTCAATGTGACATGTGTGACGAACACGTTTCTTTCGAACCCGTTTGCTCTTTCTTGCCCGTGATTTTCGATTTTCTTTCCCGTCCTACACACCTGTTTGCTGTTTCGTTGACCTCGTTTTGCCTCTATTGGGAGCACCATGAGAGCAGAAACCATTATAACGTGGCTTAGTGCTAAATCTCTGGTTCCCTCAATATATCTTGTTTCTTCGTTGATCGTGGCTCTAGGTCTTGGGGATTCAAGGAGTCAGATTTGTTTGCCTTATATATAGTTCAACGGGCCAATAAATTGACTGCTAATGACAATCGGAGGGCAAACCACAACTGTACCCTAGAAAAGAGTCTTCCAATACCTTTCGCATATATTTCTGCTTCTGCGATCTGCTTTCGATCATACTCTTTCGACATGCAACCCAAAGACCAGAAAAGACGGAGATATGTAGGAGAGATCAACAGTAAGTTGCTTTGCCTCTTCTGCGGTCCGCAATACATACTTATTGTGCTCATAATATAGCTGTCATAATCCGCTTCAAATAACGGTGAAACGTAGAATGCTCAACACGAGACCCACACTAGGAACTTGTCGTGTCTGTTACGCCCGACTATAGACCGAGGTTCATTCCGTTATACTTATGTTATCCTATTTTTATCTCTAACGCAACCAAGTCTTTCTTATTTTTACAGCGTTTTAGTGAGAAACTGTGATGTCTACTTCAACGTGATCAAATTGGTTCTCTCGCTATGCGGAAAAACTGTCCCTTCCAGGGCTCGAAGTTCCAGCGCAGGATGTTGTCATGCTCTCAATGAACAACCTACCATCAGTAGCCAGCTCACCCCGCTACGATGTCATTCATTCGCTGGCGCACTCCATGTCATCCGCACATGTGAGCGCAAATTCGACAGCTTCTGTCCGGGCGAAGCTCAATCATAGGATTCCAGAAAACACGAGCCTAAACAGAACATCCGAAGAGAGGGTGCTATAAAGTTGCAAGGATGTACGCAGACTCTGCACGTATTTTCTCCGTATTTCTCCAGAAGATGACATTAAAACTCGCCGTATCGTTCGCTGGTTTACTCGCTCTTGCTGAGTTTGCAGCGGCGCAATCTGCAGCATGGGGACAATGTAAGCGCTTCTTGACGTCGTTCTTATATGAAATTGATCGAGCATTTAAATGAAATACAGGCGGTGGTACTGGCTGGACGGGCGCAACAGTGAGCCGTTCACCGAAACATGTACTATTTAGTGGAGAATCTTATTCTTCCAAAATTTAGACTTGCGTTTCTGGTTGGACTTGCACATATAGCAACCCATACTACTCTCAGTGTCTCCAGGTTTGTGATTCGTCCTAAATGATTTTGCTCGATCGCTTACGGTCGCTATAATGGTACATAGGGCTCAGGCTCTGGGACGACGACGTCTAGCACAACAGCGACGTCGACGTCATCGGGAGCTTTGCCCACCGGTACATCCAGGGCTGGACTCAATCTCGTTGGCAAAGCAGCTGGCAAAAAATACTTTGGGTCCGCCACAGATAACCCGGAGCTGACTGACGCTCCGTATGTTGCTGGCTTGGGCAATATAAGCGAATTCGGACAGATTACTCCTGTAAGCTTCAATTTTTTCAAAATTGATTGGTATTTCCTGATCTCTTTTATCAGGGAAACAGTATGAAATGGGTTCGTTTGTTTTTCTTCCCTTCATGACGTCCCCTAATCACTCCAGAATCGCTAGGACGCCACTGAGCCTTCTCGCGGCACGTTTACATTCACAAACGGAGATGTCATTGCTAGTCTTGCCGCCAAGAACGGTCAACTCCTTCGAGGCCATAACTGCGTCTGGTACAACCAGCTGCCAAGCTGGGTTACTTCTGGTAATTTCGACAACGCGACCCTTCTATCTATTGTTCAGACGCACTGCAGCACCGTCGTTTCGCATTACAAGGGGCAAATGTAAGCAAATCCTGTGTTTTGCAAATATCGCGTGCTAATTCTTTCGTGAGTTTAGTTGTACGCGGTTGTTTTTACCTTCCCAAATTTCATTATGTTAATTAATCTATCTCATGTTCATAGACAGCTGGGATGTTATCAATGGTGCGTGATTATTCAAGTAATGTCAAACGAGCTTGAAGACCCAAACTTTCTGCAGAGCCATTCAACGACGACGGTACCTGGAGAACCGATGTATTCTATACCACCACCGGACAATCCTACGTTAACATCGCACTCATTGCCGCAAGAGCTGCGGACCCAGCTGCTAAGCTCTACGTGAGCGACCATGAACACTCTCAAAAGATCCATATTTTAAACTGATTGCATGTCCAGATAAACGACTACAATATCGAGGGAACTGGGGCGAAGTCAACTGCCATGGTCAACCTCGTCAAGTCCCTCAAGGCACAAGGCGTCCCGATCGACGGCGTCGGAATCCAAGGCCATCTCATTGTCGGAGAAGTACCGTCGACGCTCGTGGCTAACTTCGAACAGTTCACAGCGCTTGGTATTGAGATCGCTATCACTGAGCTCGATATCCGGATGACTCTGCCGGCCACTGCTGCGCTCTATGCGCAGCAGCAGAAGGATTATCAGACTGTTATCTCTGCATGCAAGGCAGTGGCTGGTTGCATTGGTGTAACTATCTGGGACTACACTGACAAGGTACGTCTGTTGCGCCGGATATTTTTGTTTGATCTACGTGGCAAACCATTCCAATCTTTTCAGTATTCCTGGGTTCCGAGTACCTTCTCCGGCCAAGGAGCAGCCTTACCGTGGGATGCAGTGAGTAATAAATTACTAGCTTGTAGCATTATGGCTCTAACGTTTCTGTCCAGAACCTCATCAGGAAGCCAGCTTATGATGGAATTGTCGCTGGTTTCCAATCTTAAATGTAAAATGAACTGTTGGTCTCCAGTGTCTGTAGCTCTCTGTTTGTTAGATGTACATGTAAATTGTTATAAGTAAGGCAATTTACCGTGCAGGACGCCGAATAAATGAACAAGTTTAAGCACCAACTTAAATAGGGGCATGACAAGTTCCCACGGTACACCAGTAGCAGAGACAGCCGTGGCGCCGCAGCGGAGGCTTCACCTCAACCATAATGGCGTCAATATTGCCTGTCCTCCTCGTCTTCGTTATCACCATCTCACTAATGACCCTAGCGGCCCTCTTCACGCCAAAGGGTCCCCAGCAAGTGTGAGTAACACAGCAGGCGATTGATATGCGTGTTGAGACTGAAGGCAATGCGCCCCGCAGAACAATCCGGACTGGGCTTATGCTGGCACTGGCGTCGTGCTATCTCATGTGGATGGTTACATATCTGGCCCAGTTGCACCCTCTTATCTGTGTGTTGCACACATACCGTTCATGGGATGTAAGACTAATGTATATGCGCTCTTGCAGCACCCGTACATTCACCAGGCAAGAAGGCATGATGAGGTTGGCGGGGAGGTTCTCATCGGAGGACCAATATTTATACCAGGTGCGAAAACTATATACAGTTGGATGACGATGCTTTTACTAATATTTATGACTCAGTTTTGTAGCATTTCGATTTCATGGACAGTCTCCGTGATAATATACTGTCCCATTACAAACGAGATGACTACTCTAAATGTTAGAAGCTATGATATCAGGAAGTCGTTTCGCCACTCTCATCCCCGTCCCAACCAGCAGATGAACTAAGCCCACTATGCAACGCATCTCCCCACCCACCATCTTCATGGTCACCCCAATTCTCACTCCTGGCCCACCCATTCTCAACCATGTCGCCTTTCTGCTCATGTACTAATGGATTCCATCCCTTAGACCGCCCGCCCCAACCTATACTGGCCCCGTCGCCCTCGGAATCTGCATCTACATCATTGTCTGAGGTATATGTAGACACATCCCCATCAGCGCCGGTAGACCCTTCTTCTACATCGCTGTCCTCCCAGCCTTCGTACGGACTTTCGCCGGGTGTCCAACCGGGTGGAATGTAATCCACGCTCGATTCTCGATCATGCTCCGACGGATATTTGATTGGGTTCGCAACTCCCCCGATGAGCTCCACGCTCCAGTTCGTGGTGCGTTTGCTCGGGCCATCCGACTCTCGCTTTAGATTGAGGTCTGCGCTTTGCTCAACAGCGCGCACCAGCAGCTCGATCCACCCTCCGCATAGCACCGCGATTTCTTTCTCGTACCAGAGTTCCTCCACCCGCATGAAGGATTCCCGGTATTCTTCCATTTTGGCTTTCACGCTGGCTGCGATTTCCTCCAAAGGGTGGGGCTTCTGGGAAGCGGGGTTGACGCCGTGTTGGTAGACAGCGAGTGTCGTATGGGGTTCTTGGGCTATACCAAGTTGGCTTATGATGGCCCTTCCTTTTGTTTCCCTCGCCCCGTTGTCCATGGTTTCAAGCCGCCTGAAGACAGCGACTGACGAAGCGCCTTCCAACTCCTCATCGCGTCCGTATGGATCTGGGTTCGTCGCCCGTCCGATGCTGGTCTCTTGCACCTCGTAACCCCATTCTTCGGAAGTCGCTTTGCACCAGTCCTTAAATTCCTCGCGAGTCCATTCGAATTTGTGGTCATCGTGTCGGAAGATGCGATCTGTGCGCCCAGTTGGATCGGGGTATCCTCTCCGGGCAGAAGCTGGTGCATCTGGGGCTGTGAATCGGGCATTGAAGGTATATGATGGCGTTGTTACGAGAAGGAATTCGGGGTGATATACGCCTAGAAGTATTGGTGCAAAGGCAGCGAGGCTATCGTTCGGAAGGTGCTCGATGCTGGCCGAAAGAAAGAAAGATGTCAGTTCCATGAGAGGGCATCCAGAACCACGAAAACTCACACTTCAGTGCTGACGATGCACTCCATCCCCACAAACTCCTCATTGATCACCTCCAAGCCTCCCTTCCAGATCTTGGCCAGCAGCTCCTCCCACCGCTGCATGCCGCTCACATACGACCGGTACCCCGGGCTCTCCACCTCCTCGACCTCCCGCGGCGGCGCGACATTCTCGACCGCGAACTTCAGATCCTCCAGCGAGATATCGAGCCCGTGCACCGCCCGTATGTGCAGATTCGGCATGTCGTCGTCGTTGTATGTGGGCGAGGGGGGCGCGGGCTCGTTGGGGCCGGCGGAGACGGGGCTCTGGCTGGGCGCGAGCATCTCAGGCGGGGGCGGCGTGAGCCACGGCGCGGGGCGGCAGAGTGTGGCGAGGAGCTGGCCTTCGCCGCAGCCGACCTCGAGGATCTAGTAGCGTACGCGTTGATATGAGCACTTCTGTTGTTGCTGGAATGCGCAGGATCCCCCCCAGATCATAGAAGGTAAGAAAGAGGCGCATACCTGGGTGATGTTCTCCTTGCGCAAGGTATTGAGTATCCAAATCCGGCGCTGCAAGAAAAGCTCCGGGAAGAAGTTGACTCTGAGCTCGTCGCTGGGCTCCGATTCGTAGATAGCGTCCGCCATCGTGGTCTCCTGCGCCTTGTTATTGCGTTTTGCGCGTCGTATTGGGCGCGGGAAGGTTCAGTGGAGAGGGAAGATTTTGGGTAGGGGATGAGAATAAGATCAAGTGCCACACCCGCCGACTTGTACATAAAGAGAACCGATGATTGCCTTTTTGTACTTCTGCCCGGCAAGGTTACAGAAGACGCTAATTCCTGCCTCGAGGCCAATAATAAACGTGGCTTGAGGTTGTATTGTTGCATGCCGCAGTGCATCGAGGTGGGTGGCCTATCATCAAGGTCGTGGTACGAGAACAAAGGGTAATGCACAATCAAGGGGGTAAGTTTTGTTTACTGAACAAGTGATCAAACCGTTGATCAGAATTCGTTGGAAATTCGAAGAGTGCCACCAGGTTTGCGCCTGGTGTTGCTGATCCTTGCTTCCGACTCTGACTCTCGAAGATCGTTAGCGAAGCTTGACTTCACACCATGATACGATGAGGTATGTACTTTCGCCAAATATACTTAATTGGCATTGCACTGTGCAGCAAGTATTCCGTTGCCGAAAACCATGGCATGTGTGTGAACTCGCAAAGCATTAAGAAGCTGCAAGCTTCATGCTTCACCTCCAGAAAACAAGGTTGGAACGTTAAGAATATAGTACAGGAGCACATTACGCGGCTGGCGAGGTGTTAAGGGCATAGGATCTTACGTTCCAAAGTCAAGCCCGTCAATTTCAAGTTAAAAGCAGCGCATTTGTTGCTCGAACTGTACAATCAGCTTGATAAGACAGTCTGACCCTTCCACAAATCTGCCGCTGTGCGTTCCGCTACTTGGTCCATGGTAGCCTTCCACCTGAAGCCTCCCATGTCATCCGCTTCTTGCACACTCTTGAGAACGAAAGGATATCCACCGTCAGCACTAGTGCTGACGCCTTCTGCGAGAGGTAATTCTCCAAGAATAGGTAGGCCAAGACGACTCGCGACATTGCGGAATCCGTCAGGTTTACCTGAGTGTCATTTTTTCAGATTGGAGGAACACAAAGTATGGTTTGGTAAATCTTACCGAACAGGTATCGCGGGGTAGGATTGCTGCATTCTGGACATAAGTAGTACGCTTGGTTGAGCACCAGTCCCGTTATCTGTATGTATATTTTAGTGTATGGGTCATGACCATAAATTGGCAACGTACCGGCACAGAAACCTTTCTCAACATAGCAATGCCTTTTCTAACATCTGAAAGCGCGACGTCTTGGGGTGTCGAGACAATAACCGAGCCTGCCTTCAAAGTGAGAAGAGGATAATCCGGATGCCATACGATCACATACCATTAACATGAACAAGCTGGCCTAATGTGAGAGGAACATCCCCAGTTCCTGGAGGCATGTCCACTACTAAGACGTCGAGCCCTTGCCCATCCTTTGACCAATCCACGTCGAACAGCAGTTGTTGGACGGCCTTCTGAACCATGAGACCGCGCCAAACGATCGGTGTATCAGTATTATCCGCCGAGGAAGGATCGCTTGCAGGAATGAGAAAGCCCATCGACATGCATGGCAGACCATGGTTTACAAGCGGAAGAATAGAGCCGTCTGGTTCGAAACAAAGGACATCAGTCGACTTGAATAGTATTTCAGGTAGCCAATATGCTACGCACTGCTTGTCAGATCAGGTTCGCCCGCCTTTTGCAATCCCATAAGGGTAGGTATTGACGGCCCAAAAATGTCGAGGTCCAGAATCCCGACACGCAGCGGATTATTGGTTTTTGGGTGTTTACGAAACGCGAGTGCAAACGCTAGGTTCACTAATAGCCAAAGATGAGATACGTTCAAGCAAGGAATCCGAATGCATACCCACGCGCTATTGTACTCTTCCCAACACCTCCTTTCCCGCTTGCCACTGCTAGCACTTTGTCTACATTCGCGATAGCGCGTTTTTGGATCGGCCCCCCTTTTCTGGGCATCTGGGGCGGAGGTGGACGCCTGGGTAAGCCCTAGAACCGAATAAGCCTTCATCCTAGAGTATCCATGCAATGAATGGAATTCTCACTAAAGGGTTTTCATGTCGAAGACAGCCGTTTGTCGTGAAGAAGCGGAAACTTCGCGACGCAATTGTGAAAGTGGGATTCGCCTTCTGGGTGAGGTGTATCATTCGGTGAATGGCAGTCAGTCGCTTTTGTAAGGTGGAATCTGGATATATGGAAGACTATAGAAAAGCACTGCACAGGTAAGTACTTCAAGCTTCAACTTGTGCACGCGAACGCCAACACGTGACAAATTTATTGGTGTCGCTCGACGCGTCTCGGAGACGCGTAGACCAGTATAAGAATCTTATGCATTTGCTCTACACAGGCTTCTACAAGGTTGAAGGCCGCATATCGGCACGGTCTACCAGACGCGAGCGTAGATCGATCTACAAACGTGTCGACTGATGCAATATTCATACACACCGGCACAGATGCTTGGAGAGGCCATCGCTTTGCCATCGCTTCTGAACTTGTCCTGAACGCATATCTAAATTCCACGAATGATATTCCGATGTTGCAGGACTATCCGTCGCCTGCGTCGTCCAGTGTTTTTGCTCCCCTCGCCGAGTTTTCGACGTCGATGGGCAGAAAGAGCCCTGATCTCTGCCAGCTCTCCATTCGTTGACTTTGAAAACAAACTCCATTGACGATTGAACACTGGTCCCTAGTATCTTTGACGAAATCGTCCACATTCATTAAGTAGGAAATGGAAGAGGAGTCGGACGGTCACCAGCCCGATGAACATGTCACATTATTTCAATTGTCACCGCTTTCCATGTCTCCAAAACGCATTCAACGTCCATGTCAACATCACCTATTCGACTGTCATCCAGCTTGCTTTCGACCACTATGACAAGCGACTTTGCTACCATACCACCGGAACTGCAGATTTGGATCCTTCGAAACCTTGATGCAGTATCTCTCGTCCACTGTGCGATGGTAATGCCTTTTTACAAGTACACATTCTACGACCAAAGGGCTGAATGGACGGACTCACAGACTTGCGTATATTTGAACGATTTAGTCAAGAACTCGTCCCAGCTAATGTATATCATTCACTTGCAATGGGACGGCCTCAAAGACTGTGGAACGGTCCCCCCTAATGCCGACTCTCTCGTGCTCCTTCTACAGCGTCGTCAGGCGTGGCTATCACTCGAATGGATGCGGGGCATTCCTTCCGAGATACCAGATAGCTTTGGTGATGCAGATGCTTGGGGCATTGTCAGAGGAGCATTGGCTTACACGGACTGGGACAAGCTTGAAATCATACAGTTGCCTACACTGAGGAACGACAAGGGGTTTACTGTGCGAAGAGCTGAGTTGGCCGGTACTATGCATATGCCTCTCTGTTTTGCAATGGACCCGACGCAGGATCTCGTGGTGCTTCTTACAAAGTGAGTGGCAGCCTTTGTCTTGGGTCTGGTTCAATGCCAACATTTCAACTGGCTGGAAAGCCCACCCTTGGTATCTGATAGCACTGGTGCTGTCGCGCGCATTCATGTTCATACCATATCTAGCGGCTTACCACATCCGTTGGCGTTGCAGAGCTCATTGGAGGTTATTGGCGAGAGCCTCGAGGGGAATATATATCTCATTGATGGCGTTATGGAACCCACTCTGCAAATCGCACATAACATATTGACGCTTTCTTTTTCGCTTCTCCGAACACGAATATTGATATGGGATTGGACTACATCAGAACTCTTGCTGGTGCGTTATATTTTATCCAATTGCAACCTATTTGGTAATTCATGAGTGGTATAGGACTCTGCTATATCTTTTGACCGCTCATTTTCACCATATATGGGAGGGTCTGCAATAAATTTGCTGGATTCCCTTTATTTTTTATTTGCCTGTTCAGAGGACTCGGGATCAATTCGTCTATACAAGCTTGAGCGATCTGTCTCTGTTGACAATGCCCCTGCAATGCACCTTGCTACACTTCACCTTCCACCACTTTGCAATGGGAGCAGGGTCGCCAATATATCCATCCTCACTGGCCCTATTCAAGCACATCCGCTCCCACATATGCCGTTCATGGCAAACGACGAGGATCGTTTGCACGTCCTTCGGGTACTATACATTGTCCGTCATGGGGGCGGTAGTATGTCGGTTGAAGGCCAAACTGGCCTCTTGTTCACGCATCAGCGTGTGTTCACAAAATACATTGTGCAGCACGTCTGCCTCGGAGGGCCAGCTCTAGACATCCCATGGACAGAATGGGGACCACTTAATACACGGCTAATTTCCCCTGCGAGAGAGCTAGACAGCAACTATGATAAAAGGTAATTCTATTCGCCCCGTCTAGATGATTACTGGCGCTCTGCTAACTCTGTCACAACTCTTTTGCAGATACATCCACGGCCAGCGTGTTGCTTTTGCGGGTCGCGGGCGCTCGGGGACGGATGTCGTGGTCTTTGATTTCTCTCTTGCCGCCGTGCTTTCTGCCAAGGGCTGCATCCCGGCACCGTCGGCGCCATCTTGGGAACTCTCATCGTCCACTCTGATCGATTCCTCGCACGAATGCCCCTTTTTTGCGGATGATTTCAGCACTTATCTTCCATATGTGCATATTACACGAGACATCAAGCTGAAATGGTCAGATATCTTATTCTGTGCAGACGGCCTTGTCTGTATGAAGGATGTGCAGGTGCGTTCAAAGCTTCCTTCGTACTCGAACTCTGTCCGTACTTGCAGAGGCTGGCCTCCTAGAATCAATATATTTCAATTTTCACGGCGCCCGTTTTTCTGCCGCTTCAATGAAGTTGTGCTAATCTGTCACAGCATTACTGATATCATATTTTACAGGCTGATGATGGCCATAGCACACCCACACATGTATATGGTATTTAACCAAATAAACGGACTTAAATTCCAATCTAGAATAGCCTAACCGAGTCTTGAAACAGCCTCACAGATTAAGATCGGGCGAGCCCAAGACTCCGTGTAAATGGCATCCAAATTCCGTTGACACCAGTATACGGTGTTTGAGAACCGCAAGATTCACTCTAGTAAGCACCAGGCATTGCTTGTCACCTAGGTAGCATGCCGTAGAATTCGAGTGGCCTATACCGCTCTCTTGTGGTTTTCATCGGTTTCCCGCGAGTGGCGTTCAGTGATAAGTATGTACGCTCGAGCCATTTTGTCGCACAGTCAATCATCATGATCATGCAGTTCTGGTGGTACAAAGTATCATTTTCGCATCCTGAACTGTTATATGATAAGGGGTACGTAGAATTTTCTAACTCATAGCAAACGTAAAACTTTTCTAAAGATTCGTGACCGCTAATTACCCAACACATAGACCCAATGAAAATTTGTCTTTCAACCAATCTGAACGGCCTTTGCCATCGCTTCGCGTATATATGAAGCCAGCCAGTCGCCTCTCGATAACAATCGAGAGCTAATAGCCAATGTCATTGAGCTGGAGGGAAATGGACCGTCTTATGGGCCTTGAATTCGAGAGATTCCTCTCGCAATTCTTCCGCTATATCAGTAGAAGAACAAAGATCGGTTGACCTTACTGCCACCTGCACAAGGGCTGGGCTGGGTGACCGTAACTCGGGCATTTTACCTCCCTGATCCTTCCTAGCGCTACTAGGACTGATAGTTCCATGAAAGGAATCATGTCGAGGAAGAACAACGCGGGACTCCATAGTGGCCGTCCTACTTTCAAGGTCGGGTGGAGAGGGCATCTCAGGCTCCCTAGGAAGGCTGGGGTTGCGGCTGACGCTCGAAAGCCATTCAGGATAGAGTCTCGACACCGAGGTTCTGGTGATGGTCTTCGATATGGAGACGGTTCGAGACATGGAGACTCCAAGACTGAACGAGGGAATTGATAAGCCATCTACGAAATTATTGGAATTAAATGTCATGTCAGTGCTTGTAAGAAATTTACTCACGAATAATGATCGAGGCAAGGACGACGAAAGAAACAATTGGTTGGAGAGATAAAGCAAGGTAATCCTGTTGTGTTACAGGAGGGTCGTGAGGTGGAGGGAGTTTATGGAGGGCCAGTGTTGAGATAAATATAGCTCCAACACCCATAGGTCCTACGACAAAGAATCAGTAAAGCAAAAATATCTTCATAGCTAGTCTTACCGAAATGGCCGGTGAATAGGGCCTCTTTCCAAGTTGAAATTTCTGGAATCCACTTGTACAACATCAAAATGGCAGGAATTCTTCTCAGCAGCATGATTCCAATTGTCAGAGCGACTAATTTGGGAGGATTTATGCCAAGTTCGGGAATAGTAAACTGGTTGAAAGGAAGCCAGGCTCCAATATAGATGAAGCAAGCGCAGTTCAGGACCAAATCGATGACGGAGGCAAAAACTTCTCCTTCTGTTTGGGCATTGAAGTCGCCATCCCAGGAAATCGCACTCCCTGTATACGGTTGATTACAACGCCTTATACTGGAATAGATACTCTTACCTGCAGCGAATGCAGCAAGTAAATCATCGCTTCCGACCGTGCTGACAACACCAGTAATGAATACCGCCAGCGCGAGATATTGTGCAACGTATGATTCGCGGTCGATGAAGCCATGTCGATGGGAAAACTTCATGAGATGGGAGAACCCAAGACCTGCATGAATACCATACACGGTCAACATCAATTAAGCATGAGGTATTAGGATATTGGCATACCAAGAATGGCGCCCATGAAAGTGCCAAGTAAAACTTGGTCTTTGAACGATGCTTGTTAGTAAAGCACAAAGCGAAACATCGAGACTCATCGCCAACTTACACAGCCAACCCACGAGAAACCAATGACCTATCGCTTGGGCGTCGGTTCGGTCCACCGTTAAATAAATCGCCAACATTAGAAATGGATAAGCAAGCCCATCATTCGCTGCTGATTCTGCGGAAAGTATCTGACGAAGATTGATTGGAACGTGTTTTCGAGCAAATTTACCGCCTACAAAGATCTCAGTCACTTTTCCAAACATGCAAACGGAAATTGAGCATACCGACGATAGCAGCACATATAATAGGGTCTGTTGGGGTCAGACAAGCCGCAATGCCCAGACACGAAATAAAATCTAATTTTGGGAATGCAGCTCGTACAAGGGCTGCAACTAGAATGAGGCATTTCCACCACTTGCAATGAAAAAAGAACGTACCAGCCACAACTGCCCAGCCAATAGCCATCGTGGGCACAACCAGCGCCAAGAGACTTTTCGCATGTTTTGCCATGTAGGATTTAGGCAGTTCTACGCCAATAGCGAAAAGGCCTGTCGCCAGAACGATTCGCATGACTTCGAGAGTGATCGCATCCGAGTGGCTGCCCCACTGCCGAGGATCGAAGATGCCAGCAAAATGAGGACCCATAAAGATCCCAAATAGAGTCCCGAGAACGACTTCGTTGACGTAGATCTAATACGAGTAGAGAGATTGAATAGGTGGATCAACAGTGAGCAAAAATAACTGTCACCTTTTCCCTAGCTAGTAGTGAAAACATGGAAAACTGACGATTCCTCGATGTTAGACCAAAATGCTGGGAATCCTTTATGATAGGCACTCACAGCGACTACAAACCCTCCAAGACACATATATGCCAGACCTGGCACCGTCACCTTCAAACGAACAGCACTTGAAGCAAATGAAAAACATGGAAGAACGTATCAAGACCGACTTCAGTGAGTATCATGGCCGCCTTGTATAGTGCTCAATGGCGAAATTTTCTCTTTGATGAACGGTAAGAATGAGCAAAACGTGCAGACTCCGTGGCTGTGGTGATGGTAAATGGGTACCCTGAAGAATAGTCAACATGGTGCTCCCCAAGTCTTAAGAGTTACATCATTCGGCGCAACTTTTCTTACTGAACTCCAATTATCAAACCGTGCGGCATCCCGGCACGCTTGATTGCAATTTTAGACGACCAACATGAGCCCTCAAAATGAAAACACCGATAACGCATTTCGTATAGTTTTACTAGGGATACAATACCCTAGCCTTGGAAGTTGGCCACGTTCATTATTTAATTCGAAAGGTCTGCGGCGTTCAGCAGGTTTCATTAATTCTCATTCCCTTACTGGGTCATCCCAGACCTATTGATAAAGCTAAATGACAATGGCATACAAAGTTTCCTGAGGCTTGGGTGCCAAGATTTTGAAAAAGCGTCCAATACGACGATGGAGACGGCTGATTAGATATATAAAAAACAACTTGGCAAGAAGGTCGAACGTTCGATGTTGAGCTTCCCTTTTCCCTTGATAATACTTACTACTCAAGACTGCCACCCTTCGACGATCCCCTGATAAGCAGGTTTCTTCACGAAGTTCTGTAGTTTCAAGACAGAGCCATTAGCTAGATATTTCACCATGTCGAGGATACCCAACACACCTCGTCCCATGGACAAGCAGCGCCTTGCCCAGGGAAAGTTCCAGGCACCCAAGAGAACTATGAAATGAAAAGCACCGAACGACGAATTTAGACATGTCAGAAAAGAGTGCCACCTTGCGCCTCGCTGCAAAACAGAACACACGAACCTTGTCCGTCCAATCCCACACAGTGACACCGATGCATCCAGAAACACCATTGCAAGCCGCTATCACGTTTTTGTAGTCTTCTGTTTGCTGAGCGATGAGCACAGGCGTCTCCGGGAGCGTCATGCGAATGTCGAGTTCGGTAATCGCCACCTCCACACCGAGGTCCGCAAAGTTCTGAAGGTTTTGCTGGAGCGTCGTCGGGACTTCGCCTACGATGAGATGGCTCTGCACACCGATGCCGTCTATCGGGACTCCTTCTGCTTTGAGCTGCGTGACCAGATTAGCCATGGCTGTAGATTTCGCTCCAGTTCCTTCAATATTGAAATCATTGATCTATAAACCGAGGTGATTAGCAAGGATTTGTGCGCTTTATGAATCCCTAACGCACGTAGAGTTTGGCAGCAGGATCAGCCGCTCGCGCTGCTCTAAGGGCGGTAGAGATATAGGCCATGCCAGTTGTGTTCGAAAATACGTTCTGACCGAATGTACCGTCATCATTGAAAGGTTCTAGGACCGCCGTTAGGAGGAATCCCAAAAAAATTATCATCTTCGAATTGTATACCATTTATAACATCCCATGCATCTGGCTCAAAAATATCAGCATCAAATCAAGAAACAATAAACACAGGAGCGTACATCTGATTCAAACTCACGTTAGCAAAGGGAAATTTGATGAACATCAACGAAAACGAAAACTCACATTTGCCCTTTATAATGCCCAACAAGCGTCCCACAATGGGTTTCTACAATCGACAAAAGCGTAGCATTATCGAAGTTCCCAGCAGTAACCCAAGCAGGCAACTGATTATGCCAAACACAGTTATGCCCTATATGGTAAATCGCGCCAAGTCAGAATGATTTGAGAAAGATTCTATTTTAGAGTAGAAAATATAGAGCATTCCCCTACCTCGCATGAGCTGCCCATGAGCTTGAGCCTGGGCAACAATTTGATCTCCACCACTGAAAGTGAAGACACCTCTGGATGGTTCAGTTGCATCCTGTTCAAGAAATTCAAAACATGGTCACAGAGAGAGAGGGAGAGAGGGAGAGAGAGAGAGAGATCACACACCCATTTCATGCTATTAGCCTATCAATCTATAATCAGCGCACAAAACTTAAGGCGCAAATATAATCCTGACGCACTGGGGTAAGTTGGTGAAAGTCCAATGTATTCCCTAGCTGGGCGACATATGATGTATTTGTGAGCTCCGAATTGTCGGTCGCTGTGCCAAAGTACTTCTTCCCAGCCGCCTGAGCGAGAGTGTTGAGCTGAGCGACGGAAAATGGGACAGACAGTAACAGTGGAAGCACAACTGATGCGACCTTCGTCATCTCGAAGGAATGGCTAGATTGGATTGTTGGATTTTTTTTGTGCGCTCTGTTTTATCACAGCTCACAGCTCGTCGTCAGCTGTACTTGCCCTCTTCTTATAGCTCTCTGGAGCGAGGCTGGCATCCTAAAATAATGCAAAATCACCACTCCAGACGCCCCGCACTGTTTGGAAAGAACAGTCATTTCTTGACAACCTTCCCAAATGGTGCCTGAGTTCGAGGAGGTTAACGGAAATTTGGCGGAAATTGCGGGCAGCTCAATGAGATGGGGCCTGGACGGCCCGGTCGATGTCGGCGCAGCAGGAGAAAGAAGGACAGTTCGTCAGAATTTGAGATCATGGGGTCAACAAACTCCAACTTTTTTTGTTGGAATGACGGAGCCAACACGGAGCTAAGCTGCTCATCATTAAAATGAAATTTACCCAACCGAGAGCAGATACAAGGTTGTACAAGAAGTACGGAGGTTTTGATCTTGCAAGGGAGCAAGCCTCGAAATGCACCGGCTCAGTGCCTCCAAGCATCCACGATTCCGTAGTAGGCAGGTTTTTTAACGAGGTTCTAAGAACGTGGTTTCTTCCGTTAGCCTAAAATAGGCAAATTCTCCCAAACGGTGATCAACACTGACCTCATCCCACGGGCATGCAGCGCCTTGCCCCGCAAACACGCCTGGCACCCAAGAATACTTGATCGGCATCCTAGTCAAAAACGTGTTTATTTGAGGATTGTGGAGCAACCGCACCTTATCCGTCCAGTCCCACACAGTGACGCCGACGCAGCCCTTCACCGCCTTGCACGCAGAAACCACCGTCTCATAATCCGCCTTCTGCTGCGCCAAAAGCGCGTCCGTCACAGGCAGGGTCATCCGGATGTCCAGCTCCGTGATAGCGACCTCCACGCCGAGGCTGGTGAAGGCCTCCAGGTTCTCCCGGATCGTGGTGGGCAGCGCGCCGACGATGAGGTGGCCCTGGATGCCGATGCCGTCGATGGGCACGCGGTCCTGCTTCAGCTGTTTGACGAGGTTGAACATGGCCGTGGACTTGTTGCTGAGGCCTTCGATGTTGTAGTCGTTGATGTAGAGTTTCGCTCGGGGATCAGCGGAGCGCGCGGACCGCAATGCGAGAGGAATGTAGCCAGGCCCGATGGTGGTGTAGAAGACGGACTCGCGGAAGGTTCCATCATCGTTGAAGGGTTCTTCAAGTCCATTAGATTATATTTGCGTGAGAAAGGGAAAGACATACCGTTGACGACATCCCAACTATCTTCATTGAATGTAAGTACATGTCGGATAACAGCTGAGTGTCAAGAGATAAAACATACAGCTACAACGTCATTAGCGAGATGTCGGGTGAAAAAAATGCTGGCGTAACTTACATGTCGCCTTTGTAATGTTTGACTAGTGTATGACAATGGGTCTCGATGATGGAGCTGAGTGTCGCGTTGTCAAAATTTCCTGCGGTCACCCAAGGCGCAAGCTGGCTATGCCAGACACAGTTATGACCTGTGGACATATCATTTCATTCAGAAGATTTTTCACATGAACGCAATACTTTGTGTACCTCGAACGAGTTGTCGGTTTTTCTTGGCCAAATCCACGATTTGGTCTCCGGCTGCAAACGTGAAATTACCTCGAGTTGGTTCAGTTGCATACTTTGCACAGTCGAATTGAGTAAAGCATGCATGTCGAAAATGAAGCAAGTCATACCCATTTCATGCTGTTTCCCTGGTGAAGAGTCAGTAACAAAAATGTCATGAAATGATAAAACCTACAGGTGTGAGCTGTCCAAAATCTTGAGTGTTTCCCAGTTGCTTCACATAGGGCGCATCGGTAAGTTCTGGGTTGTCCGTTGCAGATCCAAAGTAGATCTTCCCGGATTCCTTGGCCAATATGTTAAGCTGAGCTGAAGCAAATGGAATGCTGAGCAAAATAGTTGAAGATACAACAGAGATATGCATGGCTGCGTGGCGAAGGAACTTACACCAAAGTGACCCACATATTCTACCGCATTTTAAATGATTTGAGATATTACACTAGGAATGTTGAAACGGTGCGAACACACCAATGAATGTTGCGCTATCGCCCTCTTAGGAACGCGAACCACGCGCAGAACGCATCAGCTGGTATACAGCAGGACAAAAGCCGATGAAGACAACATTTCGTGGGGGTGTTTCTCCTGAGATTCCCCGAGGTCGCGTAAATGTATTGCAAATTTATGTAAAGTGGAGAGTAGAGCACATCGAGGATGGGTGGATAACTCAGGGGCGAACTTGACGGGCAAACGTAGGAGAAAATAAATCTCTGCAATTGGAAAGGCAACATCGGTACCGCATCAGGATGGTTCTAAGCAAAAGGAGAAGCGCACAGTATGAAATGTAGCCACGGCCCGCCATCGACTTCCTAGTGGATTGCTTATTCTGGGAATATATCGCTTGCGAGTCGCGAGTTGAATCAGGTGGTTGCAGAAATTTTCAGAAGGGACGTTTCTCATGAATTCAGGGGAAGGGATTGCATTAATCATTAAGAACGGACAAACATACAAAGAAGATGTAGGTGCTGCACAGCCCTTTGGAAATATCCTCTCCCGAAATCACCTCCACATCCTGGGCATCAGCCGAAGCGACGCCTCCAAGGAGGAGAAAACGGTATAAAGCAAGGACGTCCTAGGACTGACTGCACCCAACGCTTATGCGCCTTGGGTTACTCTAGGGGACGGGAACGCGGACAAGGAGGCGGAAAAGCTTGTACCGAGCCCGAACTTTTATGTCCACAGTGTTTTGTTCAAAGAGCCACAATGGGCCTTGTCAGGCTTTTATATGGTGCTGTGTAGCTGTTATGTAACTTATTCTCACGCCGGGAGGGACTGGCCCGGAGAGAATCACAGGGGCGTGGACGAGCGTCCAGCGCACTCCTCCAATGTGCAATATAAATCGTCCTTGTTCGCCTCGCGTCCCGTCCTTATACCACTAAATGTCGCGAGCGTCAAAGCCTCTCACCCTAGCCCGTCTCAACGACCTTATCCTGGGTTCTTTTGCGAATGTGAAGCCATCGGAGACCCTCGACCATCTTGTGCGATATTTGGGGACATGGAGTGGTAGCGAGTTGCGTACTTCCTTTCTTTGATTAGTGTACATTAGCTGAAATTTCCAATAAAGCAAACTTTTCATGGTGAATCATGTCCTGCGATGTGTCAATTAGCTTGTCGTCTGATGCTATAATTCTGTAGCTCATTCAATACGCGCTCAAGCTTATTGTGCCATTTCTCGAACTCCGAGCACGCCTTCAACACCGCGCAGGACTCCGCGCCGCACCCAAAAGCCAAACTGCAGATGCTTACAACAAGTTTAGTAGCCTAATAGGTGACTCGCGTACCTTATGGAGAATCTGGGGTGAGCAGAATTTTTCCTTTACCAGAAGGACTACATGCTAAGATCAGACATATTACCTAGGTCTTCTTCCTATCGTTCAATGGTTGATATCTCTGGAGAGAAGCCCACCCGCGACACGACGGCTTCTCACAATCGAGCGTCTACAGGGATGGTCAATGCTGGCATATTATCCCTTGGAGCACCTGTATTATCTCGGTCTCCGCGGTATCATACCATCTACTATTCCCTCGCCTTTCAGCCTGTTCTCACCCAAGAAGACAAGATTGACACTTGACTTCAACAAGATCGCGCTGTGGTCAACTCGGTTCTGGGCGGCATATGTCTTCCTCCACTTCGCCCACCTAATCGAAGACAGAAAGTTGTTGAAGCAAAGACATAGCTCTATTCGCAAGGCAAAAGGCACTGGCTTGTCCCGCGAGGAAAAGAAAGAGATGCAAGAGCGTTGGGATGCTTTCTGGTCTGAAGTGGTGATCAACCTGGGGTACTTGCCGCTGACGGTGCATTGGTACGTCGCCATCACAATCGAGGCAGGTGTCCTATCTCACCCATTGACATTCAATGTGTAGGTCTTTGGAAAAGGGGTTGTTCAAAAATGAGGTTTGTCGTTCCGTGTATGCCTTCTTCGTGTGTCAATTGACTTGCCTTAGATTTGGGTCGCGGCCTTCGGGCTTGTTGCTGCTGTAGCTTCTTTCAGGACTGGGTGGAAAGCAACTGCGCTTCCCCCACCTCCGGAGAAAAAAGAAGAGGCTGTAGAAGCTCCAGATGCTGTCTCGGCGTATGATTTATCTTCATAAATAGAGATATTCCGGGTTACGATGATTATCACACGAATAATCAGCATCAAGTTTTAGCAACCTGCAGCTTGATCGCGTTTGCGTGGAGAAAACCTGAAATGCGATCAAAGCTATCCAGTTACGCGCTAGGCATCGTTGTGTGCTAAATGCGATCAAAGCTCTGCTATCCAGGTACTCGCTAAGCATCGTTGTGTGCTAAATGCGCTCTTCCCTACTCATCCACTCATGATGCGCAATTGCATTGCAGAAGATATCGTAAGCTGTTGAAACCCGGTGTGCGCAACAAGGTTATTTTAATACCTTGTTAATTTTATGCTACTGACAAATTAGTCTCTCCATAAGGACTCAATCGCAATTAGCTTCATCGAATCTGTCTTAACATTAACGACATCAGGACCCATGGCTTCGCATCGTGGTGTCGATAACCCTGGCCTGAGAAAAGATTGACTTAAGTCCAATCAGCTTCTGAGGTCAGTTTGAATGTCTGACTTCTGAAAAGGCGCGAAGCCCTGCCAATACACTGTCTGAAGCTTCTCTATCAGATTCTGGAGGACGCGCGCCCTGATGAACTGCCATTTCAGTGCTACAGATGTAGAAGGCCAAATGATCGACCGACGTTCAACATATCAACTAGTATGTTCTGATGACTATTATTAACCCGACACCATTTTGCATTGCATGATGTGCTGAGCAGGATTGTGGGTTCGATGACCCTTGGCCTCGGCCACTTTTCAGCCGATCTTGTTTACTCTGGTCTAACCTCATTTTTTAACGCATTTTGATCAGAAGGCAGGAACTCCTCGACGGACCCGCTTCTCAGATACAGATAAATACCTTCATTTGTTCAGGAATGATGAACATCAACCAACCCATTCTAATTCCTAAAGTGTCAGCTCTGATACAATCATGGCTGATAACACCTACGATATCATCTTTGCTGGAGGTACGTGCCTCCCTCCACAGAACCAATCAATGATCCTTTTACTCACATCAACAATAGGAGGAGCTGCTGCGTGTATCACTGCAGGCCGTCTCGCGGATGCCGATCCTTCTCTGAAAATCCTTGTAGGTCCATGCCGCGATATCCATAGAAGGTTATCATTGATATCCTTCGCCAATCACAGATCGTCGAGGCCGGTCCCCACACCGAAGAGCTCCACATCCACATCCAGCCTGGCCGCCACTTCAACAACATCATCTCTGGCAAGGAGGTCTTCTCCTTCCACTTCGGCAAAGGCGGAAAGGGAACCGGAGAGCGCACGCATCTTGTCCCTGCCGGACGCGCGCTCGGTGGTGGCTCTGCGATTAACTGTACGCGACATTCTAATCGTATCTTCAATTAGTTCAGAAACTGATTAGATGATTAGTTGCCATGTACATGAGGCCCGCCCCTTCTGACTATGATGATTGGGAGACTGTCCACGGAAACGAAGGATGGAGTTCAAAGGAGTTGATTCCTCTCTTGAAGAAGGTGAATGGTGAATGAATACTTGCTTGAGATCAATTCTAACCAATCATCCAGGCCGAGACTTATCAATCCGGAGACAACCTCGCTGCCCATGGGTACAACGGCCCTCTCAAAATCTCTTTCGCTCCAGGCGGCTACAACGTTGCCGAGGAGCTGCTCGACATTGGAAAGGCTACCGAGGCCGACCATGGTGCCACCGCTGACTTGAATGATTTCACTGAGACAGCGCTCAACAAGTGGGGTGTAAGCTACAATCTTTCCATTTGTCACTTAGCAGATAACTGATTTGCGCTATTTATAACAGAGGATCCAAAGGTGATCTAAGAAAAGAAAATTATCCCTGATTTTCGTGCAACTGACATTGTGTGTCTTCTTCAGATATGTCGACAACAAGACTGGTAGACGGTCTGACACTGCCCATCACTACATCTACAACGCCAAACACCCGAACTTGACCATTCTCGTGAGGCACAAGGTGACCCGGGTCATCTTTGAGGGTACCAAGGCCGTTGGCGTCGAGTACATCGACGATACCATTGGACGCGCTAAGGGTGTCGCTGAGAAGCTCGTGGCCAAGGCTGCGAAACTCGTCGTCCTTTCTGCTGGTGCCTTCGGTACCCCCTCCATCCTCGAGCGATCCGGTGTCGGTGCAAAGTCTGTCTTGGAGAAGAATGGCATCAAGCAGATCGTTGACCTCCCAGGCGTTGGCGAGAACTACATGGGTGCGTATTGATTGTTATTATCGTGGTGGTTCCGGGTGATGCTGACGAATGAATGTTTAGACCACAATATTCTCTTCACCCCATACCATGCCAGCGATGATGCCGAGACCATGGATTTGGCCTTCCGAGGCAGCCCAGAGGAGACTGAAGGTCCATAATACCTTCATCGTAATGGTTTGATGTATGTTGATCATTTTCCCTCACAGAACTTAATCAGCAATGGTTCAAGAACGGAACGGGTCTCTTGTCCAACAAGTCGGTATACTTACATATTTCTAATCATCTCCTCTGACATCCTTTTCTTGACAGCGGTGTTGATGGAGGAATCAAGCTCAGGCCTACAGAGGCTGAATTGAAGACGTTGTCTCCCACCTTCGACGAGCGATGGAAGACCTACTATGCCGACAAGCCCGACAAGCCGGTCATGATCATCGCTACCATGGCCGCGTATGTTGGTTTGAACCCCGAGGTTCCTCGCGCCAAGTACTTCAGCGTTGCCTACTTTTCGACCCACCCTGCCTCCACTGGAAGCGTCCATATTACCTCTGCGACTGATGTTTATGCTCCTCTGGACTTCCAACCTGGCTTCCTCGACGAGTATGTACCATCATACTATCTCTATTCCGGATTTTTAAAAAATAAATTCTAACTTTTCTGTCAGCCCTGCCGATGTTGTTACTTTGAGATGGGCGTACAAGCGTGTTCGAGAACTCGCTCGCCGCATGAAGTACTACCGTGGCGAACTTGTCGTTGGTCACCCTCAATTCTCCAAGAACAGCCCTGCTGCTGTTGGCAACGAGCCTGGACCTATCCCTTTGGATGCTCCTCGCATTCAGTACTCCGCTGAAGACGATGCCGCCATCGACGAGTACCACAAGCAGAACGTTGAGACCACATGGCACTCTGTATGCACGATTTTCTGATGAAATTGCGTATCCTTTGCTCATCATTTGTCCTTCAGATCGGCACAGCTGCCATGAAGCCCCGCGAAAAGGGTGGTGTCGTTGACTCCAAGTTGAACGTATATGGAACCAGCAACCTCAAGGTTGGAGGTACGCACTTTTCATTTTTGGAGAAATTGGATTGGCTAACTGATGACTCTTCCCCTCTGTAGACTGCAGTATCACGCCAGGAAACGTCGCCGCGAACACCTACAGTACCGCTATCGCTATCGGCGAGAAGGCTGCTGTCATTATTGCTGAGGAACTCGGCATCAAGGGCGTTACCGCCCGCCCGTGACTATCGCACGGGAATGCTGCGTCTCGGATTGGCTCTAAATTATGAAGGCATTGGAAGCTCGTCTTATATTGAACTGTGTATTACTCGCCGAACGTCGTTCAAATATCATTATCTCAAAAAATTAAATTTGAATTTGCTCGATATGTGGTTTGTTTGAGAGTGCTGCTAACGGACATTGCTAGGAGCCCTGGACGTTGCGAAAAATTTAAAGACGATCGTCGAGGAAAGATTACAACCGACCAGCAACCGACGCTTGACCGACGCGACATCTGATAAACGTATGACACTTTGATTATCGTTAAATTATCGCTGATAACACCTGTGACGCCGACGATATGTTCGTGACAGTGACCGTTGAACGTTGAACGTTGCCGTTGATGAAGTTGAACGTTTGAACACCTCCTTCCTCACGTTCATCCTGTATCGTCTAAATCTGTGTGCCACTTATTCCACGCCTTGAACTAAGCCAAAAACATTGCTTGGAGCCGACTCCGATTATATGTACAGCTTGTCCTGAAGCGCACGTTTTGACTCCCGGTTCCAAAACGGGTTTCGTCCTCGCAATCGCCACTTCCAGAATTCAGAGCACATCAATCATGAGCATCTCTTTTGGAATAGGAAGATACTTACTATGTGTTTGTATCACGCGATACGAAGTAGTATGACCGCCTGAGAGGAGGACCTGGGTTTCCCGGTCTGAGTGGGGCTCCTTCCCATGTATCAGTATGGCTCAGAGTGCGTATCTCTTAGCTATATCTCTGCAAAAATTGGAACTTATTATTGACGATACAAGCTCACAACATGTACAGTATATCGTTGTTTGAAATAAGAGTCTATCATCGAAGCATGGCCCGATATGCGATTGCAGAAAATGCCTTTCCTGGCGTTCCTATCATCGCCTTCATTTGTCTTCTGCGCCTATTTTGAACAGCTACCTCCGGCAGGAAAGGTCTTACCTTAGCCCGCGCCTTGCCGCGCTCCACGAGAAGCAGCTATAGGTATCTTGCTCCTATTGAGACTCCAGACAAGCGGAATGCCGCCACTATAAAAGGGTTCCCATATTTCAGTGCGTTTACTTCGTCCCAGCTACCTCTACATAATTGCAGATGGCCGATTCTCAAGAAACCGCAGTCTACGATATCATATTTGCTGGTGGTGCGTAAACGTTACCTTTGTCAACACTCTTCTCAGATTGATGATGTTCTCAGGGGGAGCTGCAGCTTGTATCACTGCAGGTCGTCTCGCAGCAGCGGATCCTTCGTTGAAGATCCTTGTAAGAAAACATATAACGCGCTCTCGTTTTTTGAAATAACAATTTATTAGATTGTCGAAGCTGGACCTCATACCCGCGAAATACAGGAGCATATACAACCTGCCCGATACTTTGCCTCCTTAGGTCTTCCCGCAGAGACCTTTACCTTCCATAAGAGCAACCCAAGCAAAGCTCTTCTTGGTCGCTCTCCCATCATTCCATCCGGACGTGCTGTAGGCGGAGGCTCCAGTGTTAATTGTGCGTCAACCTACTTTAGCGTCAACCTACTTTAGTTCGAGAACATCATTGAATGATAGCTTCTAGTTGCCGTATACACTAGGGCCGCAGCTTCGGATTACGATGATTGGGAGACGGTTCACGGCAATAAGGGCTGGGGTTCCTCTAGTCTCATTCCCCTACTCAAGAAGGTTTGTCTTGATAGTTAATATTTCTTCAACCCATTAACAACAATTAAATTGCAGGCCGAAACATACCAACCTGGGTCCACAAATGACACCCATGGAACGTCGGGTCCTATCAAAGTATCTTTCGCGCCGAATTTGCATAGTCTCGCAGATGATTTTTTGCATGTTGCGGCCGCACTCGACAAAGAACGTACGTCCACAGATGATGCAAATGACTTTCATACTACCGATAGTTATGGGGTAAGTCATGTATTCATTTATGATTTTTTGAGGCGACTAACAAATTTTTGTAACATCAGCGCTGGGCGAGGTACTAATCGCACTGACCTCAACGTTGGCATGATCAGTTTTCTCACCAATATGATAGGTATATCGACATCAAGAGTGGAAGGCGATCAGACACGCCCCATAATTACATCTATAACCAGGATTTCCCCAATCTTACGATTGTGGACCGTCATCGCGTCGTGAGGGTTTTATTTGAGTCCGTTGTTTTTTTTACTTCTTCATCATCGCTAGATCTGACATCGTATATTTAGAGGCACTCGGGCCGTTGGCATTGAATATGTCGACGACTCCGTTGGTAGAAATGGCGGAATAACTACAACGAAGACCGCTCGAGCGTCTCGCCTTGTAGTCGTCGCTGGGGGTGCGTTTGGGTCGCCCTCGATTCTTGAACGATCAGGCATTGGTGCCAAATCGGTCCTGGAGAAGAATAACGTTAGACTGCTTGTTGACCTTCCTGGAGTGGGAGAGCATTACATGGGTATGCACAAACTTCTCAATATTATGTTAGCTAACATCCATGATAGATCACAACGTGATCTTCCTTCCATTCGTCGCGAGCGACGAGACCGATTCTATGGAAATTATATTTAGAGGATCTAAGGAAGATATAGAGCGTATGTTCTCCCCATTTCTTTGGCAGACAAGTCAAGTTAATTTTGGCGAATTTCACAGCTCACGAACAACAGTGGCTTAAGGATGGCCAGGGTCTAATGGCACACAAGTAAGTAATGACATTAGTTTTGTTTCCCATGAAATAACCTCGAAGTGACTTTGTAGTGGCATTGACTGTGGCGTCAAATGGAGGCCAAATGCTGAAGAGCTGGCGAGCATGTCGCCCGAGTTTGACCATCGATGGAAAACTTACTTCGCTAATGCGCCCGATAAACCAGTCGTACTCATGCTTCCATTTGTTGCGTAAGTCAGTCTTCTCTACTAATGGACTAAGATTGACACCCTCCTCAGCTATGCCGGAGGATATCCTGCAGTTCCTCGTGGTAAATATTTCAGCATGGCATACTTTTCGGTGTGTATATGCAATTTGTTAGCAGCGATGTCGTGCCTGATCTTTTGTTGTCGCCCTATCAGGGATATCCTGTATCCGTTGGACGGGTTCACATTACTTCTGGATCGAATCCTTATGCGACGCTTGACTTCGATGCTGGCTATTTGGATGAGTACGCAAACCCTCTTGCTCGCTAACACACTGTCTCATGAATCCCTTTTTTCTCTCTTTTAGCCCAGCTGATTTGGTCATCTTGAGGTGGGGCTACAAGAAGTCTCGGGAGCTTGCTCGCCGAATGCAAAGCTTCCGCGGCGATGTTGTCGTTGCACATCCGCAGTTCAAACCAGACAGCAACGCAGCTACCAGCCTTACAGCTTCGCCGGTGGACCTTTCAGCAGCCAATATTGTCTATACAAAGGAGGATGATGACGCAATTGACGAATACCACAGGAAGAGAGGTCGGTCGTGAAATTCATTGCTTGCCCTTCCATCTGCATGAACTGAATCACATTTGATTAGTTGAAACAACGTGGCACTCTGTAAGTTTGATTCTCCATGACCGTTGACTATGTTATGACATCCTGTAGATCGGAACTTGCGCGATGAAACCGAGGGAGCAAGGTGGGGTCGTTGATGAGCGATTAAATGTTTATGGAGTACAAGGCCTCAAGGTTGCAGGTTTGTGAAGTGGAGCAGTTGTCGACCGTCTACTTGGCTAATAGAAAAATATCTGCAGACTGCAGCATCACACCTGATAACGTGGCAGCCAACACGTACAATACGGCAATCGCTATCGGCGAGAAGGCTGCTGTCATTATCGCCGAAGATTTGGGTATCAAAGGGGTCACTTCGGCCTGATACATTTGTAACATTGAAAGCATCTATAAATGGCAATGTATTTTACAACTTCGAGCGTTAAGTGTTTCGTCCTACAAACTTTATAAAAATCAAAATGAGCAAATTCCGAACATCACGCAGCGCTGTGATATGCATCCACTTCAAGGATCAAAATACTGCGGACCAGAAATAGTGAGCCTGCTCAAATCAAAACGGCATCCGATTAACCTTTCTACTTTTGGAGGAGTGGGCGCCATTTCGAACATGAAAAGCTCGAATAACAACGTTCGATTGTTACTGGACGAGTGAGAACTATCAACGGCTCTCTCAAATGCCATGCAGGTGCATGAATCAACGCCTTCCACATGCAACATTTTCTGGAACACTTGTCTACCGTCTACCGTAACGTTCTTCGAACATTCTTGTGAAAGGTATAGCCCTCTTGTGAAAGGTATACCCCTTCAAAGAATTGCATCAGATGTCCGACGCTCACGATCTACCTCGGTGGTAGGTGGTGATACAGAGCCGATGATTGACAAGTTTGCATATAAATATGACTTGATCAACCTGAAGTTATGCTGAACCTCAAGTAACTCCCCCGCGTTACCTACGATCTCAACCAGCATGACTTCCGCAGATACTGGCGTCTACGACATAATTTTTGCAGGCGGTGTGTAGCACCAATTTCGAAGAGGACAGTTGAATGATTTAAATTCAGGTGGTGCCAGTGCTTGCATTACCGCAGGTCGCCTAGCAGAAGCCGATCCAAATTTGAAAATACTTGTAAATGGCATTTTTTGGCCCTTTGAGCTTGTCAAATTAACATTTGCCTTCAGATCGTCGAAGCTGGCCCGCATACGCGCGACGTGGTTGACCATATTCAACCAGCTCGATTCTTTTCGGCCTTGACGCAGCCCAAAGAGACTTTCACATTCCATGTGAGCAAACCCAGCGAAGCTCTTCTCGGGCGTTCCCCTATTGTGCCAAGTGGAAGAGCTCTGGGTGGAGGCTCCGCCGTCAATTGTACGAGGTTTCTCGAATGGCCTAGCGGTTGACGTTGAATCCGGTTTTATCAGTGATGGTCTATAATCGGGCTCCTGCTTCTGATTATGACGATTGGGAAACTGTCTACGGAAATAAAGGTTGGGCTCATCAAGCCTCATCCCCTTATTGAAGAAAGTTTGTGCTTTATCCGAAGCCAAGGTTCCATTTTTTCCAGTGTTCTGATATATCTATCGCATAGGCCGAAACATATCAAGCGGAATCCACGAACGATACCCACGGAACATCAGGTCCAATTAAAGTATCTTACGCGCCCAATCTGTACAACATTGCAGAGAACTTTCTAGAAGTAGCCCAGGCTATTGACCCGGCGCGGCCGTTGACCCAGGATATGAACGATTTCTCGACTACGGATCAATACGGTGTAAGGTTAATTCGATGTTCACAAATATCACAAAATATTCACCCTTTACTTACCATTTCAGCGTCTTGAAAGGTAAGTCAGCTAAGATAATTTAGTTTTACTAACCGCAAACATCTGCTATTAGGTACATTGATGTCAAAACTGGGAAAAGATCCGATACCGCTCATCAGTATATCTATAATCAAGAACATAACACTAACTTGGAGGTATTGGTCCGACATCGCGTAGTTCGCATCCTTTTCGAGTCAGTCGCTCCCTCACCAATAGTCTTGAAAACTCATCAGAACACGCTTTCAGAGGCACCCGTGCCACCGGGATTGAATATGTGGACGATTCCATCGGTAAAATCGGGGGCGATTCGGCTAAAAAGACTGCACGAGCTTCCCGTCTTGTTGTTCTCTCTGCAGGCTCCTTTGGTACGCCTTCCATTCTCGAGCGATCTGGCATTGGGGCGCAATCAATCCTGGAGAAGAATGGTGTGAAGCAACTTGTTGACCTTCCAGGAGTCGGTGAACACTATCTCGGTATGATCAAATATTCCGATTCTAGTAGGCCCGTATTGTTGACTATTTCAACAGACCACAACATAATTTTCCTCCCATTCGTCGCCAGCGAGGATGCCGATACCTTAGATCATATTTTCCGAGGGTCAAAGGACGACATAGCATGTACGAATATGTTGTGCCTTATCCTCAGCTGGATATTCTAAGGAGTTGTGTATTTCTAGTCGAAGAGGAAAAGTGGCTGAAAACTGGTCAAGGATTGATGGCGCAAAAGTGAGCTTTCTTGAGTTATGCAGGCCTATTGATTGATTTTAATATTCCATTACAGTGGGGTTAATGCTGCTGTTAAACTTAGACCCAATGCAAAGGAACTGGCGAGTTTGTCACCAGACTTTGATCATCGATGGCAAACCTATTTCGTCAATGCTCCCGATAAAACAGTCATGACCATGGCACCGATGGCTGCGTAAATACCAAGTCCACCTCATTCCCTGCGAAATCTAACCTATCCTATTAGATATGTTGGTCTAGACCCTGCAGTTCCTCGTGAAAAACATTTTTGCATGCTGTATTTCACAGTATGTCTTCCTGCATTATATCGTACAATACGAGCACTCATTATTGTTCAAACTACTCCAGTCTTATCCGGTGTCCGTCGGACGAGTGCATATCACCTCAGGAAGTAACCCTTATGCACCGACAGATTTTGAAAGCGGATATTTAAATGAGTGAGTAAAACACTTGGAACAAGTATCATATGTACAATAAAACTGACGGGCCCGACGTAGTCCCGCTGATGTCGTTGTGCTACGATGGGCATATAAGCGTGCCCGTGAATATGCACGTCGACTGAAATATTATCGTGGTGATTTGGTTACTGCGCATCCTCGATTCAAACTAGGAAGTGCTGCAGCACCCAATCTTGTTGCCTCTCCAGTAGCACTTTCTGCTCCAGATATTGTCTATTCACCCGAGGATGACGAAGCGATTGATGAGTTTACTCGAATGACAGGTCCGTTATCACCCATTCAATTTGCTGACGGAGTACTCACTAGTTCAATTCAGTTGAAACAACATGGCATTCAGTAAGTGCATACAATCTGGTCTTGCAATACAATGGCTGGGTACTCAGAGTCACGTCTTGGATAGCTTGGAACTTGTGCATGAAACCCCGCGATCAAGGGGGAGTGGTCGACGAAAGATTGAACGTCTACGGCGTACAAGGCCTCAAATTGCTGGTACGTCGTGAATAATAAATTAGGTCGCTAAAAATAATTAACGCCATTTTGCGTAAAGACTGTAGTATCGCTCCAGCTAACGTGGGATCGAACACATACAACACAGCAATTGCTATTGGGGAGAAGGCTGCTGTCATTATTGCTGAAGATTTGGGCATCAAACGTGTCTCAGCGGTATGATATACCTGTAGCATTATAAGCTTTACAAAATGTTAATGTGTTTTTTTTTTTCGAACTCTAGCAATTGTGAATTTATTGTCTTCTTCTAGTGGATTTTTGAACAAGCTTGGTTCTCCACGTCCCGGTTTTTTAAACCCATGCCCTTTGTGGCATTTCGCCGTTTCAAGGATCGGGAGCGGCCTATCATGTCTTGAATTATTTATTTACAGCCAGTTCATTTATTATTTCTGTAGCTTTGTTGGAGCAGATACCTACGACACCTCATAGCGGTTGGCGAGAGAGCAGCAGTCTTTATTAGAGAAGATCTTGAAAACAAGGGTGTCAATGCAGCGTAGCCATATCGCTTTTTTTCTTTCCTTCGACTTACAGCTCTTTTATGGGACACATATTTAATGACATTTAAGCAGCATCATCAACAGATCCATGGGGCCCTCAGACAGGGCCTTATTATTCTCATTAAAATCCACCGGGGGTTTGAATCTGCCTGTGTGCATTTTTAATGCGTTTGGCCTTGGTTTGGCCAACGTTACAGCCTGACTCTGCCTGAGTGCGCGAAGGAAGCTCGCAGTGCCAACGCTCGGCATCAACTCGGCATCCCCCGGCGCGCTCGAAATCAAAACGCGTGACGTAACGCGTCCAAGTCACGCTCGAGCGCATTTGTGGCACTCCGACAACACTACGACTCCCACCTCCAGTCAAGGCATACAACCACAAACTCCCATACAACCGCTCCGGACTTTTCGTAGCTCAACCTTATTGGATTCTTTTCTCTGAAATGTCTCTATGGGTTGATCAGGTATGTGCCAAATATAATCATCACGGTTGAATCTCATAGCCTTCGGTCGCAGTACCGACCAAGAACATTAGATGCCCTACAGTATCACCAAGGTCTTTCAGAACGCCTAAAGTCGCTAGTATGTGCTCAAACACTTGCATTTCTAGTAGATTTGACGCGTTATGTAGTCTGCTTCTGGAGACTTCCCACATATGCTATTTTATGGGCCATCGGGTGCTGGCAAGAAGACACGAATTAGCTGTACTCTAAGGCAGCTGTTTGGACCCGGCGTTGAGAAGGTACGTTCCAGTGATATGCTGTTAAGGTCGCCACCCCTTAATGCTCTATCCACCTAGCTCAAAATCGACCAAAGAATATTCCTATCCCCTTCCAAACGAAAGCTCGAAATCAACATCGTACAGAGCAACTATCACCTCGAAATCACGCCGAGGTACGATGCTTTCATGTTGAATTGAGCCTCTTTCATTCTTTAAACCACTTCTGCAGTGAAGCAGGAAATTATGATCGGATAGTAATCCAAGAATTGTTGAAGGAAATCGCACAGACACAACAAGTGGACCTTAGCGCCAAACAGCGGTTCAAAGGTGAGTTATAATTTCTCTCTGATCCAATCTCTGCTAAATATTGTCGTAGTCGTTGTCATTAACGAAGCAGATTCATTATCTCGTGACGCCCAAGCTGCTTTACGTAGAACGATGGAAAAATACATGTCAAATATGAGAATAATCCTGTGCGCGAATAGTACCAGTCGCCTAATTGCCCCGATCAAGAGCCGTTGTCTTTTAATGAGAGTCGCTGCCCCCAATGAAGAGGAGGTACGATTATTTTTGAATGTTACGTTAGAAAAAGTGCTAACGAGATCGCCGCCCAGATTTTGGACGTATTACAATCTGTAGCTAGACGAGCGGGGTTCGATCTTCCCCCAGAGGCGGGGGAGAAGATTGCGGAAGATTCTGGCGGAAATCTACGCAAGGCGATTTTGACTTTAGAGGCATTGAAGATGCAATCGTAAGAAGTCATTTTTTTCACTAATAGTGGCAATGTCGTACTCACAAGCTTCACAGGCCAGATCTAACAGGACCGTTGTCAATAGCCAAACCTGATTGGGAACTCTATGTCAAAAGGTTGCCGATTTGATAATTGGGGAGCAATCTCCTGCCCGTGTCATGGAAGTACGATCGAAACTTTACGAACTGCTGAGTCACTGTATACCCCCGACTGTGATACTCAAGGTACCTTGACACATTTCAGGTTCTGACTTGGAACCAGAAAAAAATTAACATGCATGTTCATTGACAGACGGTCGCCGAGCGCGTTGTTGACAAAGTGGATGAAGCCCTGAAAGCTGACATCATGCACTGGGCAGCATTTTATGTATGTGGCTCTCCAGTGGCTGCGATTGATGCGATTTGGCGCTGATAACTTCAATTTCAATTGTCATTTGCAGGAAGTCCGTATGCGAACTGGAAACAAGAAAATCTATCACTTGGAGGCATGGGTAATCAAAGTGATGAGCTTGTACAAAGTGAGTTGAATCCGACGGCCTTTGTTCTGATCATAGCTGAAGCCGTTTTCGCAGCACTTTTTCTACAATATTGACATGTCCGACTTTGACTAAGGTTGTGTCGCATAAGGTGGCTTGGTGTTACCAAATCCAGATATTCCTTCACCGTTTGACTGAACCCACACTTGGACTTGGAATGACCGATATGAATGTTGTATAGCTCCCGGTACCCAATAATACTTGTGCTCTATAACTTGACGTGACTTCGATTCCAGGTTAGACGGGCCTTTTGTCTTGGATTGCAGTGCCAAGTTTTAGGGTTGGCCCGGCTGTGCAATCCATGGAGGCACGGCGGGATTTTCTTTCGGTTATTTTCTTGAATGGTCGTACATCTCAGTTCGGATTGGGGCATTCCTCCGCTGAAGTATGTAATCCAAAATCTTCAATCTCATAAGGCGTTTTTCAGGTTAAGACGGAACACCTAAACGTACCTGAACTAACTGATGAGGATATGCTGATTTGACTGCCTAGATAGTGCGTAATACTCAAAATGTAGTCTAATAGCGTGGGTTTACTGGTGTACTGATAACACAATGCACATGCGCTAGGATTTAGCCTGAGCCCGTATTCGGCAGGTCAGACCAAGGCTGTGGCTCAACTAACTCTGAATGCTTATTTGAGTTCTGTCGCCATGTGTAGCCCGAACAAAGATGGAAAAACAGACCCCAAAGTTCGCATTCATCTTGGTGTCCGATCGCACTGCAATCTTCAGGTATGCTACATTTAGTACCTGATACCCAGCCTGGCCGAACGGATTAAATGGCGCGACAACGGGCGAAGACCTCGAAAACGATCCCGGAACATATGAAGCGGTCTACAAAAGGTTAAGAATTGAATTTCTGCTATGAATTGGCAGAGATGAGAGCAGACCAACCCTGTACCCGCCGCCGCATTTACTATTTATTGGACATGAACACAACAAATCAGAGGGTTCCATCATATTCTTCGTCGACCGACCCCAGGAAATCGAGTAACTGATAGCGATGAATGGCGAAAGATTTGAGGGGACATCCATAAGGATCAATTGTGCAAAAATCGACGTCGTTAGCACATTGAAAATAACGGGGACTTCAAAGGTTAGTGACTGACCGCCTTGTGTCGTTTGTCCCCCAGTTTCTTGCCAGTCGCGGTTTTAAGGCGCTCGTGGATGTGTATCAACTTATCGTGAAAGTGCTGTATCGCAGTATGCGGGTTCTCGGGATCGTCGGAGGGTGTGTGTAGAGGCCTACATAGATAGCACGGCGAGGATACAAATGAAAAGAGGGAGCATGTATAATGTCAGGCACTGATGAGAACCGAGGAAGAAGCGACTGGACTGAAATGAGGGGAAAACAAACCTATTCGTTACCGTGCTGTAGGCTGCGCAACGCATGATTCCTAGAGGGCAAAGCAAGTAGGTTAGATATCTGCTTGGTGGGGAATCTAATTAAATTTAGTTGCACACCAAATGCACCAATCGCGTCGAGCCTATCAGCATCTTGAACGCAATGCAGTGCGACGCATTGGTCGTGCCATGTACCCCATTCTCCACTTTCTCTGCGTTTCTTTTCGGTACTCCAAGATACATTGTCGATAATCTGGGTGATGATCTTGGCACGACCGTCTTTCACCAGATCAAGACCGTGCGCTTCCGCCATAGATGTGAAGAACGGGAGGAAAAATCCGTACGGATCGGAAGCCTCTTCAGCGGAGACATATTTCTTATCCAATACGTCATGGAGCAGCGCAGCTGGGTTGGAAAGCCAGGCCAGGGAAAAGATGCGGACGTTAACTTTGGAAATCCTGGCACGGTGTTGACCAAGGTGAATAGTGACAGACCTAGCTCGACGGTCAACAGATCTGGGGTTGGAACTGTGTTACGCGCCAGGAGAAGAGCGGTCTTTCGAACACGTTGTACTGAGTTTGAAAAAAAGAAAAGAAAAGTGTCAAAGGCCGTGGCGTAGAATTTCTGTGAGCCTCTAAATTTGTGGCACCTACCGTGATATCGATCATGGGATGGATCGTATCTAGCCATGGTCTCCACCATGGTTTTCTCTGCCTCGCAAATAATAGCTTTTTCCTGTGCTGTCGGATACATCTTATGTATATCGCCTTGTACGAGTCTATGATGGTTTTATGGTTTCGAAAAATGGTTGCAAGTGGAATCAAGCTTATTCCAATATCACAGTACGGCGGTGGTAGTGAGAGCGGAATCACAGAGGGTTCTTCCAATAGTCTCGTGCTGTGTTTTTACGCGGTTCTTCGAATTTCAGGGGAGGGCTTTGAGCACGCTGCATCGTGGCCATGGTTGATCTTGGTTGATACGGATCATGATGATGTGCGGTCTGATTATCTTATCACAGTTTGCGGTTGGCGAGAACTGATGGCACGTGTAGGCTCAAATTAAGAGGCGCTTCTCAATCAATTCTTCCTGATTATGGCGCTAATGAGCTGGAGGTAACAGACGAGAGCAGAAAATACATAAATTGGGTACTGGCATTGCATAGCATGACCTCCGAGCAGACGAATTTTGGGGGGTATTGCCCGAAGGATATGCTGTTTTCGGAATTTCTGTTTGGCAGTCAGTGCCAAACCCCATCGTTGAGTTGCCCGTCTGCAGGGTGGGTCAGCAGACATATAAACCGCGGCGGTAAACTCTCCAAGTAGTCTTAATTGCATTTAGTAGCTAGTACAGGACTTATTCTTGAGATTGATAAGGCTCACATTGATATGGGGCACGATGCACTCGGAGCATGAAATTATTATCTAAACTGGGCATTACCTCTCATTCTGCCAATTATTATCGAGTTCTGTCGTACACAGGTATGACTCTTGTTGTGTCCGTAGACCCATTCCTTAATTTTTTTTGCCACTGATGTCAATGGCGTTATCGTTGCAGCGGCTCATTGGTTACAGGCATGCACGTTTCTTAAATTTTTTCCAGGAGTTGTAACTTACCCTTGAGTATATTCTGGCAGCACACGAGCTAAAGTCAAAATGTGTGAGAAGGTAACGGCTGCGACGAAGGTCTCACTAGACCAGGGGGCGTTCACCCTCATGACCTCCCTCCTAAAGCAACTTAAAATATGTGCCACAACACTCCCTCTGTCGTCAGGCCATCTTAAGCGCTTATATGTGTTGAAGTTTTGGACAAGGAAATACTTTGGAAACCAAGACAAAACGCCCGGTCTTGCCTGCTGCCTACTGTCGATAGGTCTTCATTAATCACATTTAATTACCATGAAGTCCGGACTCCACGAAAATGTGTTTGTGCTTGTATCATTCAATTCAAATTTAGCAGCATATGAGAAAATAAAACTGAGGCATATTTCACTCGTACCTATTCAGCACCTACAGTATATTAGCTTTTGGCGACGTCTCTATGCATGCGCTGTGTTCATCAATAAGCATGCTATGAAAATTCCTTGAGGGTGTTGCGGTGCCGCAGTGCCGGCCCGCATGATCGGAAACGGAATTTGTTTGCACGCGCTGGCGGAGACGCGTTGATGGGCGCTCCAGCAGACCTTCTCCACCGCCCTTTACAGCTATCCATGCCCTCTCGTCTTCGCCAGAATCTGCTAACCGGCGCCGCTCTTTTGCTGCTACTCTCTTTAAATGCGCACGCCGTACTTTCACCCGTGAATGGGGCCGGGGGCGCAGCCCACGAGGGGAAGACGTTGTCAGTTTTTGTGAGTGCTCCGTTGACTTTGTCTCGCGTCGGCGTCGGTTCTGCGAGCGGGCGGACCGACGGGATAGGGCATGTCGTGTAAGTGTGTCATGCTCATCCATATATGCACGTACTAGGAGAACGAGATCCACGAATGCGCTCCTATCCGTAACCTTAGCGCCCTGAAAGAGACGCTCACCGAACAGCAGTCACCTATACTGCGAACAGTTTTCGCATGGCTGTTCCCCTTTGGCCCTGCATGGAACTCCATTCTCGGCACATTCTACATCAGCTCGTTAGTATTTGCTTTTTGCTGTTGGAACGAGTCATAACTGGAGATGCTTACCATGAACACGGATGTAGGGTTCCTAACTTTATTCTGGCGTTTATCCCGGCCCAAATCAATGCTAATACGCTTAATACTATGACTGCTTTTGCTGTATGTGAAAGTGTCGCTTTAAGTCATAATGACAGCTACTGACTATCGTTATCATCCGGATTACAGACTGGCGGCCTGCTATCGGACGTCTTTCTGCATTTGGTTCCCCATTCTTTTATGGGTGAACATGCTGGGACTGGTGTGCACTTCGTAATGGTGGAAGAGAAGCGCAATATCCTTGTCGGGTAATTATTTCCCTCCAATTTCAGACTCAATTGGCACAATTGCCTCATTTCCTCCTTGTAGACTTGGTATTTTCCTGGGTTTCGCTGCCTTCTTCTTTATGGAAAAGACCCTGCGTGTTCTAGGAGGGGGTGATGAAGACAACGTTGGTCATTCGCATTCGCACTCCCATGCACCGGAAGTGCAGGCTACGAAAGCCTCAGGAATTGCTGCTCCTGTGACAAAGGACGGCCTTCGCAACAGAAGTTCTGATGCATCTAAAGCTACTGACTCCACTGCAGACCATGAAGAACGTCAATCGACGAACGGTCCCTCCAAATTGTCTGCCTATCTTAATTTATTTGGAGACTTTGTGCATAATATGTGAGATCCCCGTCCCATTGATACTGCCATGCGGCACCGTTCTGACGGCAGTCCTCGCCTTCTTTGTTACACAGTACAGATGGATTGGCGTGCGTACTCAGACCCGCGTTATACGAGACGGCATAAACTCACTCGCATGCCTCGCACCCTCTGCACGTTCATCGCTTATCCAGAATGGCAGCCTCTTTCTACGCCTCGCCTCTAATCGGTGCTACCACGACCCTGGCATGCTTTGCTCATGAGATTCCTCACGAAATTGCCGACTATTCGATCTTAATACGGAGCGGCTTTACGAAAAAGCAGGCCATGCAGTCTCAATTCCTGACAGCAATCGGCGCATTCGTAAGTGCACCTTTTCCTTGTGTGGTTTTTGTGCCTTCGCAGGGCTATTTTGAGAAAGAGGAAGTGATTGAACCTGACATTCTTCTCTCAACAGGTCGGGTGAGTCACACCTTCGCGCATTGTTTTCTCTCTCACAGACTGGGTTTATATATCCATTTTGATGTAAACTATCAGAACCTTTATCGGAATTGCGGTCCACAATGCAACCGCATCTAGTGGAGAGACTCCATTGGCTGATCTTGCAGCAGGGGTAAGACAAGATGCCACCGGCTTGCTCGGCACTACATTGCAGTTATCCGAGCTCGTAAGTCCATTTGGAATTTGGAGGGAGGGAAAACTATGCCCTGACTCGCGCCATTTCGTTCACAGGTAATTCCTTTCGTCGCGGGTGGATTCCTCTACATTGGCGCAGTCGCGGTTCTACCAACGTGAGTCATTTCTCAGCGATTAGCATGACTAGGCCCTGCGCCGTTGGTTTCTTTAGAGCCCGGTGCGATAGGGAGCCGCTTTTGCCTATGGCGAGCGGTGTTTGATCTTGATTATGACGTGCTTGACACGGCTGCGCGGAGGACAATATTCCTTTTGTTATGGTGTATATTCACAACATATCTTTCGCAGTTACTTGCGGAGAGCAAGAGTGCGAAACAAGCCATGCGCGAGGCAAGTTGTTGGGGCAAATCGTAGATTGTGCAAAGACTAACGGATGTATTTTGACAGTTTGCAGCAATGGCATTTGGGGTCGTGTGCATGCTCTTGGTCGCGTGAGTGGTCTTATGCTGTCAAACAGACGCAAGAGACTGACTGCGGGGACTGACTATAGATGGAACGAGTAGATAGAGAATTATATAGCACTTGTAGTTGAATAGCTGTGAACAGAGATGGGTTGGCCGGCGCGGGCCGGAACCGGGGATGACCGAAGAACGTGCGTGGCCGTGGTTAGTGGCGGCAGAGCCTGATTTGGTGACGGACAACGTAATTTTGCGGCGGATGGACCTGGTCAGTTCTCTTTCTCCACCCAACAAGTACTCATCAAATAATATTCTAATATCCCCTCCTTCTCTTTCCCAACATCATCTGCGCCTTAAATCCTCCACACCGGCCTCCCACCGTCCCCGCCATACCAGCTTTATAGTCGAATAGACATCATTTATCCAGCCTAATAAACACCCATCCCCGTGCAACGTCACGCCATTCCCTGGTCGTCCGCCCCCAACTCCCGCCTCGTCAGCCCAGGCGCTTGTGCTGAACGCCTACACAACGTCGTCGTTTCTGCACCCCATCTCCGAACCCTCCTTTCCGCATCCTCGCATTCTCAATGGGCACCAAAGGGCGACTCGTACCCCGTGTCGTGTGCT